>JAQMYM010000021.1:3479048-3491377 GCA_030014255.1 Parauchenoglanis ngamensis
GGATTATAAGGCGAACTGTCGATTTTTGATAAAATTAAAGGATTTTATGTGCGCCTTATAGTCCGGAAAATACGGTAATGGTTTTAAACCAAACCTGCGAATGTCCTACATGGAAAGTACATTTCATTCAGTAGATTTTGTCAATTTTACTTGAGCTAACATCAATAAAATAACATCAAGTAGAAATTCTTCCTCAGTCAACGCTTCACATCCGGCCGTGTTTCGAATAGTTTTGCTTGAAGATACAAATTAAAAGATTGCAATCTAAATGGATGCTAATAATCTCCTTGTGTTGGCAGGAGGAAGAGGACTCCAAACCCAAAGCACCCAAGAGGAAACGGAAAGGCTCGTCAGCCGTGGGCTCGGACAGTGACTGAGAGGACACGCCAACCTCCGCATGCCCCACCCCCAACGTTTCCATGACCACGCCCTTTCCAGTGTGACATCACTGGAGAACAAGCCACCAGCCAGTCATCTGCTCTGACCACTCATCAAAGAGGAAGCACTGGATTTCCTTCCTGGGACTTTGACTGGAACGAGCCAGGAAGCCACACCCTTTAGCTTCCCTCAGCACTAGCGTGATTGGCTGATTGGGGATTGGGGGCGTGACCGAGGCTGAAGTGGAGCTGCTAGGCTTCAGGAGCCTCATTTTCCTCCCCCGACTGGGGCGGACTGACGGAAAAACAGATAAAAATTGCACACAGGAGTCATGCTATAGTGTCTCTGTACTCATCGACCCACTTATCCTGATTGAGCACAATCACTCTGTGCTTAAACGGGGGGAAAATCCCACACTGTAGATTACACAAGAGGGGGTGATTTACAGCATTTACCACGAACGTTTGAATGTGCTCCACTCTCAGGAGACACATTTTATCATTTGATAATGAACAAGCATTCGCTTTGTCCCTTATAAATCCCTCTTTGTCCTGATGTCGTGGCCCACGTGGAGGCGGCGCCGGGGGGTTTTACAGGGAGGACGACACTCCTCCTGGATGGATTTTTACCACGATTGCACAGCACAGGTGCAGAAATTGGATTGTAAAAAAAAAATAAATAAATATGGAGGACTTGACATGACGGACTTTTTAAAAAAAAATTGCTTTCTACTGACCTATTTTCATAAAAAAAAAAAAAAAATCATAACTATGTAAAAGGATTATGATATAAATAAAAAAAAGGCAGGGACAAACAATTTTGGTCTTTAATAAATGATTGTGGTGTTTGAAATGAATCGTAAGTTTATAAAGGAGGGCTAACACTGCTTATGATGATGAACCCTGGCTCTCGGGAGACCACGAAGACTGTGAAATCTCACCTGCAGAAGAATTTTGGCAGATCTGCAACTTGGTTTTCTGACTTTTGAAGGAAAGCGTCGACAATTTCTTGGCACAAAGTTAAGTGTAGTTCGAGTTCATGAATTTAGGAAGTAAAGACTTCAGCTTCATTTCCATAACACATTATCACACACTGGTTTAATATAAATCATGCGGAACATGTTGGGGGAAAAGCCTTTGCAGTAAGCGTGCTTCTCAAACTATTTTAAATCATGGAAATGTTGAGTATAAATAATCCAGCTATACTTCATTGAGAAAACTAGAATAAGTATTTTATTCCTTAATTTATTTTCCTATAATGCATAATACAGCCCAAAATGTTTCTTCCTCATACCACAGAAATTTGCCTATACCATACTATTAAGGACACTACTTTAAAAGTTGTTTAATAAGTTTTGGAACAAGTCAGTCAATACAACACCTAACCCCACTTTGCGCTCTTTTTTTCTCCCCCTCTTGAAGGTAAGAGATGCTCATCACATTTGCAAAAGAAAAAAAAATAAACACACAAAGTCCGCTGTCAAAGTAAAAAAAAAAACTGTAGGTGTAGTAGCACTGACCTTGGAGACTCCTTCCATGTTTATTAAACAGTGGTAGCTCAGTGGTTAAGACATTGGACTAATGATCGGAAGGTCGTGAGTTCAAATTCAAGTACTGCCAAGCTATCGCTGATGGGCCCTTGAGCAAGGCCCTTAACCCTCAACTGCTCAGTTGTATAAATGAAATATAAGTAAGTCTCTCTGGATAAGGGCGTCTGCCAAATGACAAATGTAAATGTAAGATTACAGAAAAGGTCACCATAAACATTTAACATGCTACATGTTTTTGGTCCATTGATTAGGTTTAAACTAAGAATCGTCCACCACACTACTGAATGAGCCGTGTTAATATAAATTGATTCTCCTTGCGGCTGGAATCATGAAATCAACACCTTCTGTACCACTGAACATAATATATTGGCACGCAGGAACAACAACAGCATTTAGATACAACATGTTGCAAAAATGTCCAAGGAACTTTCATAATACACTCGAGTGATCAAGGGCTTCCTTTTAAACAGCAAAATCAAAATTTCCTCTTTTTTGTTTTTGGACATTTGTGCCAGAATTGAGATTAATCATTGTAGGCACTTGCGTTGACAGCCTGATCCTTTATAGCACTAAAACACTGAAAAAAGTAGCTCAAGTTAGCAGGTTTGAAACTTTAAACAGCTTCAGCTGGTCCACCCTCCAGAGCCACACCCCCAAGCGCAAGGGGGCGGAGTCTGCACAATTGACCAGAGATGCGACACCTGAAGAGAGTCGCAACCCAGCCTTGTTGGTCAGAAGACCCAAGCACCACAGGATCTAGGTTGGTCTGTACACAGATTGACAGCCATCAGAATGTAATGGAAAGAAAAAGGAGTCAAAAATATGATTAAGATTCACAAAATCAAAATGGCAGAGCTCATTTTTGGTTGTAGAAATAAAACGCTAGATTTGTTTCAATGACCAGTACTTTCTGTAACAATAAACAAAATCTTCAGGAATGCAAATGGACAGTAAAACAGATTTTATTTATTTCCTTAAAAAGTCATATTCAACACCGGTTGGTTTATAACTTGCCTACAAAATACATCCTACAGTACAGCCTGCACTTTTCTGATGTGGTTTTTCCTACTTCTGGGAGTGAGACTCTTCAGTGCAGTCTGGGTCTTGTAGAGCAGCTTTAGTCGTTTTCTCTCAGATTTCGGAGCGGCGCAGGGTACTTCTGGACTTGGCTCGTCATGCTGAACTGCGACGTTGGACACCAGAGAGTCTCCGGGCTCTGGAAAGGCAGGTGAGAACTCAGGACTTGGACAGCCTTCCTCCCCTCTGCGTCTGTGAAAAAGGGACTCCCTGCGGCTCACGTTTGGGCTGGCGGCCAGAGTGCGGAAGCCATACGGAGTGGTGACTTTCTCCACGTGCTTCAGGGACATCGCCGCTTGTATAGACGGGTCGCACACATCCGTCTTGCTACGTTTACGATTCGTTTGTGGGGTAAAACGTAGCTTGACGGGAAAGCGTGGAGAGGCTGATGGAGACCGTGACCCTGGAGAAGGATTCTCTGGGCTGCTGGGAGGCAGAAGTCGATACTCATCTGTGTCTTTGTGCTTCCTGAATCGAGGAGAAACACTGAGGTGCAGTTTTGATGGAACGTAAAAGCTAGGGATTCTTCCTGGTGTTAGTGGTGCATTCTGCCAGGCCTTTAACTTGACTGCTGGGATTTCTCCATTACTGCCGAAAGCAAACATTTTGAACAAGCCACGGAACAAAACCCCTGTCTTTCTGTTCACACGCACACTTTAAACCACAGGAGAGTAACAGCTTGCTAAAGCTTTCCTAGTGGCTCTGCTCAGCTTTTAAAGCCACCTCTTTAATCAGCTGCAGGTGAACTTAATTATCATAATGACTCCCTATTGGGCTAGTGCACTTCCTGGGTTATAGATCCCATTTGTTTTCATACCCAGTCTAGTCCACTTGTATATGTGGGTGAATCCCAAACGGCACACTACAGGGTGTGAAGTCAATTAAAGGTATGCTATTATATTCAGGACACTAGAGACACTTCCTCACACCTCCAGAACTTGATAACTTGCACTCAGATAATGAGTCGTTTAGGCCTCAGCCCATGTGCTTCATGTAGTGGATGTTTGATTCCAGCTTTACTCCTTTGTTTATTTGGGACATGCCCATGTGAACTACCCTTCATCCTACATGTATGTCAAGCTTCAACTTTAACCTGTCAATCATGACTGTCAATCATTTGATGCATCAACCAATCAAAAAAGGTTATAATTCGAGTTAGGGTTACAGCTAGCCAAATTTATTACAGGTATTGATTGTCAATCACATATGGCATTTGACAGAAATGTGTCATATTATGCATCAGCTATGGGTCACAGTTTTAAGACTTCATTCTTTACATCCAAATATATACACTATATGGCCAAAAGTTTGTGAACACCTGAGCATGACACCCGCATGTGCTTGCTGAACACCCCGGGTTTGGGCCTCTTAGTTCCAGTGAAGGGAAACTGTAAAGCTACCGCATACAAAGACATTCTATACAATCCTGTGCTTTGAACAGTTTGAAACAGTATGGGTGTGGTGTGATGACCAGGTGTCCACATACTTTTGGCAATATAGTGATTAACAGTATTAAATCTGCAATTAAATCATTGTTGTTGCTTTAATTAATCATCTTGTTATCAAGTTGCAGTAGTCGGAATGGGGTTGATCTTTTAATGGCAAAGAATGTTGACCAGGTTAATAACCAGTTAACTGATCTCTTTGTCCATTAATGCTGCATCTTGACACACTTATAATATGATAATATGTGATATCTGTCAAACAAGACTGATGTAAACTTTAGAGATAAAGGTAATGGACGTCTTGTGTTAATCTGTGACTGGTCAATGCAGCACGTGTTTGATGGATATTAAGCAGTTACAGTTATTGTTGGTGCAAAATAAAAAGAGATGGGCAAATCCTTATTTATAGTCTTATAGACCCTTAGCTAGAATTGTTTTTATTAATCGTTTATTATTCTTTTCATAAAAAGAAGTTTACAAGTGCAAATGAATATATAAAACATTGATTTTGTTTTACTTATAATTTATGAATTATAAATACACACAACAAATATATAAAACAAAAATAAAAAAGTTGTTTTGTTTTTTTTTAACGCTGGGGGAATAAGGATCTATATAAAAATACATACAGTACAAGCTGTTACAGTTTTTTCTTACGACAGCTGGGGCTTTTATTTTGACGCTATGAAGCGGACGTGACGTTTTATTATTGTCCTGTAGCACGTCGCAACCAACTGGCGCGTATAATGAAAGTGTTAGGAATAAATAATGATTTAGTAATTAGCTTATAATTTTTTTTTCACAGTTGTATGCTCAAGCACAAAAATACAGTTTAACTGCAGGAATAATTAACGAGAAGAGAAGATTATTAAATGTTACATGTTAGATATGTTATTTAAAAAGCCGGCTGTGGACACTGAGGCTAGCTAACGTTCATGTGGAGGCTAAGCTAAGTGTTTCTGAAGCTTGACTGCTCCTGTAACAGACGAATATTACCGTTTACTTACAGTCAGAGTTACTGGGATTAGCTTAAAGACAGGAAAACGACGTCTAGCTGAGCTAAAAGCGCTTGTACCATGCAGTTGAAGCTAAATGCAGGTTTAGAGGAGAAGTGGACATGAATCCGTCAGCCTCAGTCAGGCGCAAACTCAGCGATGGCAAAACTGGATATACCCGAGCCAAGGGCAGCAAAAGCGAAGAGCAGGAAGGCAAAACGGGAGCATCGAGTGTTTCTCTTCCTTCATCTCCATCCAGAGAAGAAGAACCAAGTCCTGAAAATAGCACAGAGTCGCCGAGAAAAGCAGGAAGGAGTAAAGGTGCTAATAACAACACATGAGGGTGTGATGCACGAGACTGATAAATAACTCATAAATCATGTAGGGGTCACTTTAGAGATATACCTCACACACACACACTGTTCAACCTAGCATATGGGTCACTTCAGAGACACACTGTTCAGGGAAAAAGGTTGGACCATTAAGGTAGGTGTCCCTAATAAAGTGGCCAAGTGTACGGGCATTCTATGACCCCATCATGCTGCAGTACCTGACCAGCATCTCTCTAAAACACACACACTGTCAATGCACAAAATACTCCAGTTTTTGCAAATGGCAACAACGTAAATTGAGCCATGTTATTTAAAAATAATAATAAACCCTGTCAAATACTTACATTTCGGAAGAATTAAATTGTTTAATCCACTGGATTAGCCTTTATAGGGACCTCCGCCATTGAACGTACATTCAGTATAATTGCATAATCGGTGCTTGGACCCGAAGAGAAAAAAAAAAGCAGAATTAATATTAGGAAACTTTGACACCCTTTTTGTTGTCTGCTGAATGTTTTTCAAAAAGCTTAGACATCAAATGATACAAAGACAGTCATAATGTAATAATCACCATAGCAGCCAACCCTAGTAGATGAACTATATAGAGTCAGTGTATGTAAATTGTGTGTGTGAGATGTTGCTTATGGAGGATACGCTACCGTAAAGTCTTACCGACCGTAAACTCTTGGTCTCTTTAACAGAAGCGCAGCGGGGCTCGTCATCAGATGAGGACGCAGAGAAAACTCTCATCATCACAGTCGGTAGGTTGTCCATGTGTTGTTTTTTTAATCCTTTAAAGCACAGCGCTGATTGATCCTGATTGCTCAGAAGGTACTGATTAATTCAGAGGACTGACGCGTGTAAATCATATGGCGATTTTTTTAGTAAGGAGATAAACGTGTAATTTCACATTTGTGGAAGGAGTCTCCAGTTTTAGTGTAGTGTAGCCGTCCGAGGGAACGTTTTCCACCACGGGAAAATCATCAGTAAGATTTTCTCTGTAACAAGACAAGCTGTAATTATTTTAAATGTACCTATAGATGGATAAAAAGTACGACACGTTGTTGTTTAATTTATAGAGCAATAATGAGCAGCTCGCTGTACATTATCCTGCTTATTATATGGCAACCTACTAAAGAGAGCAATCGTTTGACACCAAATATTGATTTTATTTTTTCGCTAAAAAAAAGTTCCCTAGAGTCTGCGTCCATAGCAACGGAAACTCGGTAGCCTTCTTAAGATTAGCCTCCTTAGTGTTCATGTTAAACTGAAGATTGAAATGATTATTAGAAAAATCTTCCATGGTGTTTTCTGATGGAGTAACGTTTGTTTGGTGGTTTTTTTTTTTTTCTTTTCTTTCCTTTTTTTTCACAAATGATCTGACCTTGTTAATTTGATTAGTAAAGCAACAAAATGTACCGGACGTCGTCTTCTTTCTGCGGATTGATAAGATCGGACCTGGTCTATCAGAGTTTATGATTAGAGCTGTTTCCATAGCAACGGTCCGCAGTTCATAGCAGGAGTCTGCTGTTCAGGAATAACAGATTGTAGGAATGCCGTAATTGACCAATCAGAATCGAGTATTATATTCCTTACTTATACAGAAGTATAACTGTATAACTGTAACAGAAGTATAGACTGATCATTATTAACAGTCATTGCCTAAGTGCAATAATAATTTATCATTATTAGGGAATGTAATTTTTAATGTTTAAATTGATTTCTCCTCTCTCAGAGAACGAGCAAAGCTGCCCTCGGCAAAGTGGGAAAGCAAAAGGAGGCGTAAAGAGGAAAAGAGAGACGAGTGAACCAGGGTCCCTGCAGCAGCAGCAGCAGCAGCAGCAGGAGGAGGAAGATGAACTCCAGCCAGAGGTGGAGATTGACCAAGAGCTGGACCGGGAGCTGGAGAACAAGTCACGCCAGCATAACCTGACCTCGGCTAACGTGCGCAGTATTATACACGTGAGTGTGGATGATTCATGTTATTTATTAAATATTACAAAGAAGTAGGTGACACATATCGAGATCAGAGGTTTGACGTAAACATGCCCACAGGAGGTGATTACCAATGAGCACGTCGTGGCGATGATGAAAGCCGCCATCAACGAGACTGAACCTGTTCCGGTGTTTGTGAGTATCTGTGGCTCAGTATCTGTGTATTAATGCTGTGTACGGGTTTGGGATTTCATCTAATCGCTGCCTGTGTTTCTATCCGACTCTCCCAGGAGCCTAAGATGACTCGCTCTAAACTGAAAGAGGTGGTGGAGAAAGGAGTGGTGCGTTTGCCTTTTTGTCTCCTTTAAATGCTTTTTGTTGTTCAGTTGCATCTATTTAAAGAGGCAGAAAGATGTTTTGCAGGTTAGTAATTATACAAGATTAGCATTACAGCTTCAAAGACAACAAGATTACGTACATCACACTGCAGCCCACAGCAAAATGCTAGATTATTTATATAAAGTGATTTATTAAAGGTGCAGTTTGTAATTTAAAAAGTCTTTCTAGACTAGGCATACTCATGAAATTCTAAGATACATTAGGAAAGAAAGCAAATTTACAATATTGCATAGCTAGCTGCTCCATTTCTTCCATTCACATTTTTCTGGCCCTGAAATTAGCTCCACCCACCAGCCTGAAGTGAGCTGCATTTCCCCCCCCCCCTCACAAGGTGTATATCGTTTACACTGGCTTTCGATATTTATTTGTGTTTTCTTTGCAATTGCAGTTCACCTCTCAGGCGTTCAAACAGTGAGCTTGAAAAATTACAAACCGCTCCTTTAATCCTTTAAGAGGATCACTCGGCCGTCGGCAGTTTTTTTTTTTTTTTAAACACGTTATAAATCTATAATAATGTTCTGCGAATGAATGAATTTGACAGATTTATGCAGGTTCTCTTGATTATAGTGTACTTTGTATGTTTTATAAAGCTAAAATCTCTTGCTTTTGTGTGTGATGATGAGGAAATTTATCCTAAGGTGTGTGCCTTTAACACGTTTCATTATCTAAGAGTATGACTCTGTTGCGTTTTCGGTCGTAGGTAATTCCTACCTGGAACATTTCGCCGATCAAGAAGCCGAGCAAATCGAAGGTAACTAAAAGATGAGAGTTAAAATCTCTTCAGGAAGATGTAAGGAAAGCAAGTTCAAGCTAATTTAGATTTGTGTGAAGGGTCCCCAGTTTGTGGACATTCCTTTGGAGGAGGAGGACTCGTCTGATGAAGAGTATCACCCTGATGAAGAGGAGGAGGATGAGACAGCAGAGGAGGAAAGGCAGAATTATTTTGTAGTTTTTTTTGTAAACACATATAATCTATTGATATATATTGAACTGAGGAGTTAATGTGTGTGTGTGTGTGTGTGTTGTAGACACTTCTGGAAAGTGATTTGGAGAGTACAGCATCATCACCACGTGGCACACGACTAAACCTCAACAGATCCTTCAGCGAATACGATGCAGAAAACAGCTGCAGCCCCAGACAGGTAACACACACACACACACACACACACACACATATATCCAGTCATGTAATAATCCGTTAACTGGCAGAGTATTTAACATGTATATCATCATTTATTTCAGTAAATCACTTCCCCTACATTTCAGCCATGGGGATATGTTTGATAGGCTCTCAGACAGATGTACTAGATGGAGCTGTGCTGATAGCAGAATATTTAACCTTTTCTCCCCCTAGAGCTCGCGCAGGTCACAGCACGTGCGGGTACCGGTGGTCCCCATGGGCCCCCCTCCACCCCCTCAGGGCCCGGAGCCTCCACGACCCCAGACTGAGTGCAGCTTTATGGAGAAACTCCACGCTGTGGATGAGGAGCTGGCTATCGGTTCTGACTGCATGGACTCTTTCCAGGTGGTTCTGACACACACACACACACACACACACACACACACACACACACACACACCATCGATTAGTATGGGGTGATTCTTCTGTGAGGTGTCATGCATCAGCACACCCCCCCTCCTCTCTCTCTCTCTCTCTCTCTCTCTCTCTCTCTCTCTCTCTCTCTCTCCATCCCTCACTCGCTCACTGCTCTCCATATTTCCCTCTTTTATTCTCACTCTGTGTCTCTGTCTCCCCTCTTTTTGTATATCCCTGTCTCTATCTCTGTCCATCTCTCAATTTCTTCATGTCTCTGTTTTTTTTCTCTCTGTGTCTATGCTGCTGTTTGTCTGTGCCTCTCTTTGTCTCTCTGCCTCTCTCTCTCTCTCTCTCTCTCTCTCTCACTGGGTCTCCATTTTTCTGTGTTTCTGCCCCACCTTGTGCGTATATCTCTGCCTGTCTGTCTCTCTCTCTGTCTGTCTCTCACTTTTTTAATGTCTGTCTCTTTTTGTCCCTGTGTTTGTCTTGCTGTTTCTCTCTCTCTCTCTCAGTCTCTTACCAGTAATGGAGAAGGTGAAGAGAGCCTGATGGCCTTCCGTACTCGTTCCAAACGGCCTCTGAGAAACGTGCCTCTGGGTCGTTTAGAGGCGGAGCTGCGAGCTCCTGACATCACTCCGGATATGTACGAGTTTGGCTCCGCCCCCGAGGACAGGGAGTGGACGCAGTGGCTGCAGGGCCTCATGAACTCCGATGTAGAGAACGAAGGTGCTCACTCAGATTTAGTTTAGTTAGGACTAAACGCTGTCTAATCAGTCTAATAATATCTGTGTTTTTAGATATCATGTAAAAGAATGTCAATGATAACTGTCTCTGTGTGTCTCTGATTAGAGGAGGGTGATGATGATGACGATCCGGAGTATAACTTCCTGGCTGACATCGATGAGCCAGATGTGGAGGATTACCGTAACGACAAGGCCGTGCGCATCACCAGTGAGTAATTCCCCCAGTGAATATTAATCTTCATGAGCTCAGCTGAAACTACAGTCATTTCCTCGTTTATCTTCTTTATTCCAGAGAAGGAAGTGAATGACCTGATGGAGGAGCTGTTTGTCACCGTGAGAGATGACTACACATTCAGTATTTTGTGTTCTGTGTTTATCCCCTGTCTTTTTAATTAACAGTATGTTATTGTTTTATAGTTTCAGGATGAATTAGGGGGTCAGGATGAGGAAGGCCATGAAGAGGAGGAGGAAAAGGAGGAAGAAGACAATCTCCAGCAAGAGCCACCCAGTATTCTGGAAACTATTCAGTAAGACTAAGCAAAAATCATCAGGAGCATAGTTATTCATACAAGATACCAATATATTTAATATGCATGATATTATCATCATGACCTCTATGCCTGTCAATAATAAATAGAGAGAAAATAATGCCAACTAAAATCTCATGATAATTTTATTAAAAATGGGTTCGGAAATAATCGAAACCCTCTGGTGTATGCGTGTGCGTGTGTGTGCGTGTGTGCGTGTGTGTGTGTGTGTGTGTAGTTATGAGGACCCTTTAGCGGATATTCTGAACAAGCGCTACCGCACAGTGAAGGAGCAGTTGGATGCAATCCGCAAGCGAAAGGCTCTGCTAGAGAGTAAAGGCGTGTCCATTCCTCCTAGACGCCCGACCAGCCCCGCCAATTTGTATCTAAGCCCCGCCCAGAAGCTCCGCCTCCAGCAGCACATCCAGCAGGTCAGAAAATACTAGCAATATAGATTTTGCTTCCAAAACATTTGAAATACTAGGACAGATGTTGGGGCAGTCAGTACACATTAAAAAATATGGAACTACATAAGATAAACGCGAAAGCTACAATCATTAGTCATTTTAAGCTCTTTATTGTTACGGTGTAATGAAAGTCTTGTCAAATAATCAACGACGGGACGGTGTGATGCGACATGTAACGGAGTTTCATATCTTCCAATAACAGCCTGTCCCAAAATGTCTAATTCCTTTGATACCATAGCAATTTGCAAACTAGTTTTATTTACTAAAATACTACACGTAATGTTTTTTTTACTTTAGTGTTGTCGAACATCCATGAAACTAGTCCGTTCCTGTTTTCAGCTGTGCACAGTCATTCTCTCACCATCCTCTCCTTTTTTTTCCTCTTTCTAAAAAATTAAACTGAGAGAACACAATGTTGGTTATGTTTGGTGTTTCAGCACGTGCAGCTCCTGACTCAGGTGAACATGCTGTGCAGGTCAGTGGACGGTCTTCAGACTGAGGCCTGCACGGCTCGGCAGTTCCTGGTGAGACACCTTACACCAACGTGCCACAGTCCCAACTAACACGCAGACTGTAATTACAGAGTAATATTAGTCATGTGACCTCGTCTTAGTAATTTATCGGCAACACCATTGGAGGGAAATGCCAACACTGTCTCTTCCAAAACTCTTTTCTTCTCTTATTGTGTCCTTACATTGTCCTCTTAAAACCAAATGGCTACATGCTATTAAGCAAATCATGTCCTAGCTAATACAGTTGCCTAGCAACAATGTTCACACAGCTTTGACCACTCACCATGTTTACCTTTCCTTGTCAGTGGTGTTAGCATTAATAAAAAAAAAAAACGCTTATTTATTTGCTGTGAACAAATATTCATTTCAAATGAAATGAATTCATCTCTCCCTCCCTCCCTCCCTCTCTCTCCCTCTCTCTCCCTCCCTCCCT
>JAQMYM010000021.1:3492890-3504718 GCA_030014255.1 Parauchenoglanis ngamensis
TATATGAAAAAAAACCAGGGTCCATTTCCTTGTATGTGTACGTATACTTATAATAATCAAAAACCATGGTGGTCTAATGTAACGTGAAGTTACTGTTATTACCTCAGAGTTGATCATATTCCTATAACAGTATTTCCTGAATGAAGTGATCCTCTTTTATCACAGCGATTTCCCAACTCTAGCTTTTTTTTAATTAACTAAAGAACATTGTGTCATTTTATCCATATTTATTTATGTTTAATGTTCTGGAACTTCCACAAAACCTGTTAAGTTCCCTTATGTTATAACAGATATAAACAGCCAATCTATCACCAGCCAGTTTTTTTCCTGTCTTGAAGTTAATAAGATAACAGAAATGCAGCTGAACATGTCTCTAAGACTTTGCCAGAAAAATGATGACTTCTGATATGAATCACTGACACTTTAGACTCCTTCCGTATTCAGTTACATGTTTTAAATACATTTACGTAGTAAATACAGTTCCCAGTGTTAGCTGTTACTATAGCAACAATAATGTATAGGAACGAGTACATGAATATTAAGCTGGTGCTACCGTCAGAGCTGCTTTTATGGAAACTGTGAAACATTAAACACAGCACTCTGCAAGCACACATTATTTTATGTTATAGTTGTTTTGACTTTGTACCATGTCTTACAGGGTCCCTGATTCCTGCTGATTTGGCCTGGCTGATGGTGACGCGGCCAGTCTTCCTCTACCCACAGCTACTGCCTGTGGTCAGAGTGCGTCCGTTCAGTCAGAAAGGGCCCTTTACGTCAGCAGAAAACTGGTGGAGACTTATCTGTGATCTCTTTCTCTATAAAGCATTTCGTGATCATCAGCATGAATGTGACACGTTCTATTTCTGTACTCTTTCGTTACAGTCTGGTGGTTTTAGGCCATCAGCACCTAAAGGGCACTGTGAATCCTCTCAAGCTGACCTGTCAGTACCTGCTAGCGGCCAGAAACTTCATCTGCCTGAGAGTGTACGTCCGCGCAGCGTGTCACAAGCAACGGCCCAACTTCATAAAGGTGTATGAAGACCCGGTTATCTATAGCAGTATAAATGCCTCAGCCACACCGTAATCAACGTCGTTGTCTCTGTGTGTTTGTGTGTTTGATGCAGAGATACTTTCTAGAAGGGAAATGTCCCCCCATGCCTTTAGCCTGTGAGAAAGTCAGTCCAGATGATCAGCGCCCCCCAGTGGAAAGAGAGACGCGCCTCATGCCTCGCTGGCTTTCGGTAATAACTGCTTCTCTAGTGATTACTAGAGCTTTATTTTTATGTCATGACATACTGGGATGACACTGGAACATAACACACGCGACCCTGAATTTCAACTTATAGTTTCTGTTTATCCTGAGCTCTGTGTGCGAATAAGAACAAACAATGCTCCAGTGTTTATTACACCTTGTTTCTCTTGAGTTTTTTTCTTCTTTTTATATAATTGAATACAGACTAAGAATTTGGCTACATTCACATTACAAGCCTCATTGTTCAATTCCGATTTTTTTGCTCAGATCGGATTTGCCTGTCTTGACGGTTCACATTCGTAATTACCTGTGTGACCTGCGAAGTGACCTGTATCTAACTGCAATGAGAACGCGTCTGTCCTCAGAAACGTCAGGCATGCGCACATTTATATGTTTGATATGACGACTCATGGTTTTAAAACCGACAAAGTGGACATTCTAGTAGCTAAAAGCTAGTAGCTGTGTCACTTCAGCACAGTAATGTGAACGTAGCCATTAATTCTCCGATTATTTTCATTTCATTTCAAGTCACATTTTCTCATTACAGGAAAACCTTAAACTAATCCATGAAGAAGTGCGAAAGTACGATCTTCAGCTGTCCGATTCTCAACGTGCAAATCCTGAGGAAATCTCTGCCTCTCCGTCCTACAGCTTCCCCCCAGGTACACGCTATCCTCCTAGCCTGCCCAAGACCCTAGCTCTTACTCTTAAACCACACCCTCTTCCGGTTGCTGCTAGAAAGAAGGTATCACGCGTGCCCTCATCACACACTACAACCCAATCCAAACCACCACCATCGACCAAAGATGTGGAGAAAGCTCTGAGTCGTCTACCGCCTCTTCTGCCTAAGTTTGCTAACCAGAATGTTGAGCCTGCCCAGAATGTTAACTCTGTTTCAAAGAAGCAAAGCGTCAAATGTAGGACTAAATCTAACAGTGCTGGGAAGACCCGAGGAGCGGCAAAAAAGGTTACAAATGCATCAGAGCGAAACCAAGGAAAGCTCTTTATCACTTTACCCACCGTTCCAGTTACTTCCAGCAGAAAAACCCAGATTACAGTGGCAGGTGCTGCTACAATAGGCCCAAGCCCGGGAAACATCATCATGACTTTACCTACTGCGCTTATATGTCCTACCCCGAGTGCTAAGCTAGTGGCTCACACACCTTCATCCCTCACGCCGTTGCCAGTTAAAGAGCACATGAGTCAGCACTGTGGCACTTTACTCAAGCTGAGCATGGGACAGAAACCCAATCCAAACCCTCTGACTGTATCTTCTCAATTTTTTCTCCTGCCTCCAGGCTGTGTAGTTACAAGCAGTGCTAATGTGAACCACAGTCATGGCCACAACTCCAGTGTAGCTCAGGAAACAGGGCAGAAAAACCTCCAGGGTAGTTCTTTAGGGAACTTTTCCAAAAGCAGGACGGTTTCTCAAGCAAATAGAAATATTATAAGTGGCATTGAAGGTAGCAACGTCGAGGAAAACGATGACACGGAGACGAACGTTCACGAGGAGGAACTAGAGTGTGGAGACGAAGACTTTAGCGAGCCGTTCCTCACCTTGTCGGAATCTTCTGGAAGCCCAGCTCCTAGTGTGTCTGGAGAAGATGACGCCATGGTGACGGTGATGGACATGGAAGTGGAAGATGTAGAGGAACAGAGGCAAAGCGCATCACGGACATCGATGTCTACGCAACTGAGCGAAGGTGAGAAAGATGAGAGGGAACATGCAGGGATGCAGGAGAAGTCCCAACGCATGGCAAACATCACATCACCTGCTTCTGTAACGTCCGAGCTGTCTTTGCCAGAGCTTCAGGTAAGCTCCTCCATTCAGAGATTTAAAGTCTGATATTAGCAGGCAAAAACATACGGGTTGGTTTTTTTTCCTCATTTACAAGCAGACAATGGAGAAAATGTCAAATCTGGCATCAGATGCTGAAGAAAAAAGACTTTCAAAGGAAGAAAAGTCAGATGGTCGAGCAACAGGTTGGCCCTGAATCATTTATTTTTTTCATTTCTCCTTTATATTTCTTTTATGCCTGACTCATCATGTGGTATTCTGTTTAGGAGAAGATGTCCCAGAGTCAGAGTTTCTCTGTGACGATTTACCTGACGATGATCCTCGGAGAGATGTTAAAGACGTGGCCTTTGCACAAGCTTATTTAGAGAAGGTATGCCCGTTAGCCGACACAACAATCTTCAACGTAGTGATAGAAGTATATTCATGTGCATGTTGTGCTTTGCATAGGTGTGCGAGGCTCTGCAGGTGATCCCGGGGAAGGTGGAGGAGTTCCTGAGCGTGCTGTACGAGTTTGAGAGCAACCCCGAAGGCAGGACCGCAGTGGAGCTCTTCGAGAGACTCACACCTGTACTGAGCGACTGGCCTGAGCTCCTGCGAGACTTCGCCGCCTTCCTGCACCCAGAACAAGCCCAGGAGTGCGGCCTGGTCAGAGAAAAAGCAAACATTGCCTTGTCTTTATGATCAGTGACATGAGTGAGATGCTTGAGCAGCGTTGTAGTGGTGTTGCCTCGTAAAAGCATCGATTCCTTTACATTACTCACCTTGAATGTATCTGATGTTTAGTGTCTGCTTTAACTGTGACTGTCTTTTGCGCCTCCGTAGCTGGAGGAGCAGCAGGCTTTTGAGAGGAGTCGGAGGTTCCTGCGGCGGCTGGAGCGCAGTTTCGGAGAGCGCTCCATGCACTACAGGAGGGTAGTGCAGACTCTGCAGCAGGGCTTACCTAAGAGTCACAGAGCCTCAGAGGAGGTACTTTAACGTCCGCACGCACTGACAACGCTTAACATTAAAATGGTTTAATTTAATTACACTTTTTGCAGATGAAGGCTCAGATAGCGCTGCTCTTTCGTGACCACTCCCACTTGCTGGAGGAGTACTGGGTGTTTTATGAGCAGCTCCACTCCACGACGCAGCCCATGTCAGACGATGAAGATGAGGAAGAGGTGGAGATTGACAGCATGTCCAGCGCTCAAATGGTGGAACGTCTGCGACTCGAGAAGGCAGAAGAGCAACAAAATCAGAGCCACATCCAGGTGTCATTACAAAACCTAATATAAATCTTAGGTTTATTTTAATACACTTGAATGTGTATTCTGATATAATCACTTCAACTGTCAGTTGTTGGCTGCATTTTAAGGTGAAGCTGTGTGGATTTTTGTCTTTCTGTCTCAGAGTACCGCCGTCATAAACCCAAATACAGAGAGCTGTAGCGCAGGAACAGAGATGTTGGACAAGCAGAACCGAGAACAAGATCCACAGTCCCACCTCAAAGCCTCACAGAGTCCCGTCTGTGCCAAGAACAGTTCACACATGCCAAGCGGAGAGAAAGTTGTGCTCTGGACAAGGTTAAAAAATTCAATTTCATGAATTCTTGGTCAGTTCACAGTTTTTAAACGCAAGTCTGAACAAAAAATAATCATGCCCTATATACTGATCTTACAATAAGATTTTCACCAGGATGTAACATCACATACAAAAAGGTAGTGAACATTCTGGTATGTGATTACTTTACCTGTTTAATATGGTGTGAAATATGAAGAATCCAGGTATTTAATAAAACAGCTATAGGAAAGTATTTAGCTATAGGAAAAACAGCTATAGGAGTTACTGTTACCACGCCGAGGTTGATTATTTCCAATAGCGGCATGTCCTGAGGTGTTCTGTTTATCTTATACCATAGCAATTTGCTAATACTTAAATATTTTTTTAACTTATTAAAGAATGACATCATCCTTTTTACCCATTTATAGTTACATTTAATGTTACGGAAGCAGCGATAAACATTCCCTCCCTCAACAGTGTCTCTGTTTTTTCATTAACAAGTCAAAACAGCTTGCCGAGAAACCACAAAACCCTTACATCCAGCTGTTACAGAGCTCTGACACTGGAGACTCCTTCCATAAATACTAAATAAATGTCTCCTCACGGAAAACGTCACCATATCTACAGTTATGTTATTTAATCAGTTTATGTGGAGCATCTGCCATACAGGTCCCGGGGTACGAGTTGTTACCATAGAAACAATAATGTATTAGAACGAGCGGATTCATATAAAGCTGTGATTTGCAGCTGGCACTATTGTCAGAGCTGCTGTTATAGAAAAATAATCCACACCTTCAGACCAATCAGATTCAAGACATCAACAGCAGTGCATTTATATTTTAGTCAGCTACTGTATGTAAACTTGGTTATTATCTGTATAATGGACATGAACGTGTTAAGCAAGAAAATGGGTTCAGTGACCTATTCATACAGATATAAACTCTGAGATTTTTTTTTTGGTGTGTTTAATCAGGGAGGCAGATCGTGTGATACTCACTACATGTCAGCAGAGAGGAGCCTGTCAAAGCATCTTTACTTCTATAGCTGCTCAGCTGGGGAACAAAACAGCCACAGAGGTCTGTAACTTTATTCCTGAAATTCATTACATGACTAAATACTTGAATATTATGTAAAATTATTTTTAATATTAATTACTAAGACTCTATTGCACATTGCACTATCTATACCCATAACCATTTATGTTATTTTCTATTTGCCATTGTTGTGGTTAGCTTTAATTGGAATTTATTTTAATATGACTTCATGGATTCAATTCATTTTTGGCTTAGTTTTTGTTAAATTTTTACTGTGATTTTAGTTCGTAAGTCTTTTTTAAATGCCAGTGCTGCACCGACCCATAGAGTGCGTACTAGTGCGTGTTATCAACCCCCCCCCTTAAAAAAAAGGTTTTTTTTAAATTAAATAACATCCAAAAGAGCCAAGCATTACAAAACACTGAATATAATACTCCACTGATAATGACCAAAAACCTTTTATATGTTTGTAACCAAATTCTAGTGATTGTGACTTTTCTCAGTGCATGACTATCGATTTTGTTAATTTTTTTAAATGTAAAACGTAATTACATTTTATTTATGTTATTCAGACAGAATCTCGTTTTTCTTCTGCTTTTATTCTTAGGTTAGTGGCCGCTATCAGGACCTCATAAAACTGTTCCGCAAATCCACAAAACCACATGAACACCAAGGGCCAGTTCCACACGACTGAAGACAAACCAGACCAGTGCATGTCCACAATTCACATCAATTCATATATACATATAGCCTCCTTCTTCTTTAAGATGAGATTATCTGGCTCATGAGTTGCTGTTCTGAGCATTCTGAATCTATATTATATATATATAGACATAGATCGATAGATAGATAGATAGATAAATAGATTCAGAATGCTCAGAACAGCAACTTATGAGCCAAATAATCTAGTCTTAAAGAAGAAGGAGGCTCACAGGGTTTGCTGTCTCTTCTTAAACTTGTAAGATTTAGTCTACTTAGTTCAAAATATTTGAATGTGTAGGCAGCTGCTACCGAAATCTTAAACACTTTTGAATAGTTTGTGTTAAAATACCGGATGACACTAATAAATTTTCAGACAGTAGAAACCGCTTGGATTATATGTCGACAGAGAAATTGCTGTTTGTGAGTGGGATATAACAGCGAACTTCTGGGAAGGTTTCAACAGACTAGATGATTCTCAACCAGGACATTGTTCTTAAACAGTATTTGGGATTGTATTTTGGGAGTGTTGTTCACGAATTCTTTGAAAGTAAGATGGAGCTGGTCAGGGTTGCCTAGCCCATGAACAACGAGTGTGAAACGGAAATAAACACCAGATGGGATGCCTATCAATCACAGAGCAGAACACCCATGAAAACCACACACGTATTCAGCACAGTTTATCCATCTACCAGCATGTTTGTTTTATTTTGAAGGAAACCAGAGAACCAGGAGAAATGTTATGGAATGCCAAAGTGGTGTAATGGTGGTATAAGGTTGTAGCAAGGGTCAGCTGGTCTGAAACACACAAACCTTTTACCAGATTTTCTCAGAATCTCATCATTTCAGAGTCATGCCTTTAAACATCTTTGGATATGAATCATCAATGCATTTATGGGTTGGACATGTACTGAAAGAGAACTATATGAGCTGTGTTATTTATATTTTTAGGTTCATTATAAATTCAAAAAGGATTCATGCAAAATACTGAGAGGACAGACTGAAAAAAAAAACCTCGTGTCAAGCTAAAATCACATTTATGTTTTCTGTTTCTGTTACATATAATGATACTTGCATAAATTGATGAATTTTTCAAACAAATGTTGCAATAAAAAAACAGTTAAAACAACAACGCTGTGATCATTTCCCTAATAAATGAAACTCAACGAGCTGCGAAGCGATTGGCTGCTTTTTGATTGACGGAGAGTTGCACCAATCAGAGTGTTACATCTCACCGCCTGTAGCTCAAATTGACCAATCAGCGTGCGTTTGTTTCTATTTGGGTCCCGCCTCTCTCATGGACGCCCTGCTTCAAAGGGAGAGGAGCATAAATAAAGCTCAGGCGTTCGTGTTTTCCGTTTTGTTTCATGTTGTATTTTTTTACACATATGTTATTTAGCTGTCATGGCTGACTCTGTGTCTCGCATCTTGTTATTTTGTGTTTTATCGGCTGTTGTTTGGGGCTGTGTGCTGGCTGGGCGCAGTGATGTGATGGAGCTGAAGGACTTGGATTTTGACTACATAGCTGCTGAGCAGGAGACCATGCTGGTCAAGTTTTATGCTCCCTGGTAAAAAAAAAAATGTTTTCGTTTATATTTGTGATATTGTTCTGTTTTGTAGCTAGTCACAAAATTAACCTTTCTCACATTTGCACAATTCCTGTTGTTTGGTTAAGCAGTGAGCTGTCCATGGTATCTGTAACACTCAGAGCGTCTTAGACAGGAAGTGGGAAATAAAGCTTATAATATACAGTACTGTGCAAATGTCTTAAGCAAACTGTTTTTTTAGCACTAATTTTGTTCTAGATATTCATTTTATGAATTCTGCATTAAAGTCAGAACAAAAACATTTCCATTTGCAAAGATTTCCAAACATTACTTTTCCCAAAACTAATGTCAGCAAGTATGTCAATAAAGTGAAATAAAACTTCACTTTTCATACAATAAAATGTATGTCCATAATGAAGTAAATAAGTAAATGTGACCGTCAAAGTCTCCAGAAGAACTGTGGCAGGTTCTCCAAGATGCTCCAAGTTACAGCTCATTTCCTCATCAAACTGCACAAATTGTACTTGGGATTACGATCTAAGGGGAAAAAAAAGTGTCGTCACACCAAATATTGACTTTGTTTAGTTTATTACTGTTTACTCTAGGTTGTAGTCTTTTCCTTTTAAGTACAAAGATTTATTTTCAGTATTTTTGAAGTCATCTGTATTGTACTGTACTGTGTATATATAACCATTTCCTTTTCAAATTCAGTTTAGGTTTCATCCCTTTCAGAGTTCAGACGGTGGTATTTTCAGAAAACCTGGGAATGTGAATGTAACGCATGCTTTAATAGAAACACCTGTACATTCATAAAATTATCCAGTCAACCAATCACGTAGCAGCAGCGCAATGCATAAAATCATACACGCAAAAGCAAGAGCTTGTTCACATCAGACGTCAGAACCGGGGAGGAAATGTGAACATGGTGACTTTGGACGTGTTGCAACAAAACAGGCAAGGTCAGGTGTTTCGGCAATCTCCTGGGATATTCATGGACAACGGTCTGCAGCGTGAATACTGAATGGTGTGAAAAACAATAAGCGTCATCGTGTAAATGGCAGTTCTGCAGGCGGAAACGTTTTGTTGATGAGACAGGCCAGAGGAGAATGGCCAGACTGGTACAAGCTGACATGAAGGTTACGGTAAATCAAATGATCACTTTTTACAACCGTGCTGAGCAGAAAAGCATCTCAGAATGCACAATTTGAAGTTTGAGAAATTGTCAAGATTTGAAGCGGACACGCTACGACAGCAGAACAAATCGGGTTGAATTCCTGTCAGCCAAGAGCAGGACTCTGAGACCACAGAGGGCAGGGAGTCACCCGAACTGGACAGCTGAAGATTGGAAAAACGTGAGAATGTGTGCATTAATATAGCTCATGATCTGCTGCACCACTCAGACCTGCTTTACATCCGAGAACTTAACAGTGCTGTGGTATACCAGAAGATAAGCTCTCTTTTAAGCTGCATTTATTTATATTTGGGTCTGATATTAAATGTGTTTGTGTTTATTTGTGTGCAGTTTCGCTCTAACACACTGCAGGTGTTAATTTAACACTCTGAGACTTCCTTCCTCACTGGGGGATTTGGCTGTTTATGATGATCTTCGTCTCCTTTGCTGCAGGTGTGGCCACTGTAAGAAACTCGCTCCTGAGTTTGAAGCTGCTGCTAAAAGACTTACAGGCATCACCACTTTAGCCAAGGTGAAGAGCTGAGAAAATGTTGATGTTTTATGAATTGACTGTTCTCATATCAGTCTACTGATTACTGAAGGCAATAACCAACAAGGCTATGCATTATTTTTTTCTTTCAAGATGAGAACATTTTACTCCTCTTAAGAACACGTAGTTGGGTTTGGATAATAAAACAGCATTAAAAAAAACAACGTATTTCTCGGCATCTATATCTTGATCATAATTGGGGTTTGGCTCTGACGCGCCATGTCTTGTTATGGGAATGTTTTTGTCTCTTACAGGTGGACTGTACATCAAACACCGAGGTCTGTGGGAGATTTGGGATCACCGGATACCCTACTCTTAAAGTATTTAAGAACGGAGCGGAAACGTCGACATTTGATGGTCCTCGTTCATCAGGTGATGTTTGTTACTTGCCTTAATATGAATGGTGGCCGTAGAGCTGGACGATTTGGGCAATATTTCTGTCAGACATTGCAATTTGATTTGATTGTGTAATATATTTAAAACATGTCATGGAGCATTATCACATAAGATACAGTCGGGTCCATAAGTATTTGGAAAGTGACAGTTTTTGAAATTTTACTTCTGTACGCCACACTTTTTGATGTTGAAATGGGTATATCATTCACTTATGGGTAAGGAGCAGCATCTAGATATTGTACATTCTGTAATCAAATTGAATAAAGAAATAATAATTAAAAAAAAAAAAAAAAAAAAAGATTTCCAAATAAACAATCACTATTTTATGGTGCCTTTGTGAGCCCTTTGATACGGAGTAACAGTTTACAAATGACTTTGAAATAGTTGGTTGTTTACTACACAGTTTGAACCCTGGGGCGGCCACGCTGCGTAACATACAGTGCATATAAAAAGTATACACCCCCTGTTAAAATGGCAAAAGTAAAAAAAAAAAAAATGAAATTAAGATAAATCATATCAGAACTTTTTCCACCCTCAATGTGAATTTACCACATATAAAAATTAAGGGAAAAACAAACATTTTAAGGAAAATTTGGTTCTGACATGATTTATTTTAGTTTTTTTTTTTTTTTTTTTTACTTCTCAAAATCCTGGCATTTTAACAGGGGGTGTATACTTTTTATATCAACCGTATGTCTTAAGTTGCAGCCTTTGCAGCTTGCTCATTGCATTGTTTGAAGTGCATTACAGCTTTAGGATGATCGTCGTATGCTGGACCTTTTCCATTCACACACCTATGAATGTTAGTGTTGTACTCCTTCAGTTCGATGGTCCACAGCGTTACAGGACTACAAGGTTTCCACCACATCTGCTAGTCAGCTTTAGTTTTAAGATTTTTGTGAATGCAGCCTCTGAACTTTAAATGTACTCCATTACAGATGGAATCGTGGACTACATGAAAAAGCAGTCAGGGCCCGACTCCAAGCTGCTGAACAGTGAAAAAGACCTGGAGGCTTTCATCAACCACTTTGACCCTAGTGTGATCGGTGAGAGTTTAGAGCAGGAGTATCTTTCATTCTTTTATACCACAGTGCTGTTCGGTCATTCTGATACCTTGTCATTTCTGTAGTAACAAAAGTAACTTTTGTTAACTTAAACGTTCGAACCATGGCTGGTGAGAGAATGACAGTTTATAGCTGTTATAACATAAGTGATACCTGGAACTTACTTGTGTTGTGAATGTTTCATGTCATTAAATGTAACTATAAATGGATAAAAGTATGATATTAGGTCTTTCTTTGTTTACAATGCCCAGGAGTGTTTGAGAGCAGCGACAGTCCTCAGCTGGTGGAGTTTCTGAAAGGGGCCAACCTGATGAGGGACAGCTTCCGCTTCGCTCACACCACCAGCATGCAGCTCGGCCTCAAATACGAGCTCACGTCAGAGTAAGAGATGGACAGGTTGAGGTTGAGGAAGCTATGAAAGAAAGATTTTATACAGAATATGGTTATATATTTATATACTTAACTTATGTTATAGGAATATACAGTAAATTGAATTGTACTGTAATAGTATAATACTATATAGAATAGTGTACAGTGCCTTGCATAAGCATAAGTTTGAAATGAAATGGACTTAATTGGATCACTATAGTTTGAAACATTTCCATATACATTTTTTAAAATGTGATTGAATAAGTAATCACCTGTGAAAATCTTAAAATTGGTTAAAACCTGAGCAATTAAAAGTATCCAATGATCTCACTAGGCAGCACGATGGTGCAGTGGTTAGCACTGTCGCCTCACAGCAAGAAGGTCCTGGGTTCGATCCCCGGGTCACCCA
>JAQMYM010000021.1:3504818-3527068 GCA_030014255.1 Parauchenoglanis ngamensis
CCCAGGGTGTACCCCGCCTCTCGCCCGAACATGCTGGGATTGGCTCCAGCTTCCCCGCGACCCAGACGGATAAAGCTGTATAGATAATGGATGGATTATGGCGCAAAGCTTGATGCTTTAACTAAGTTATTAACAAGTCATTTTTCATTTTGGTTCATTTTGAACAGAAGTCTTTAGCTTGCTAGACCAAAATAAAAGAACATGCTGGAATATGGAGGTCATCTGGATGGCAGCTGCCCTTTTGGCACTAATGTTAGTTGATGAATCACCATTGCAGTCCACATAAAGTGAAACATGTTCGTTTTGAATATGAAGTAATTTCCATCTATGACTTCAGAACGTCCTTCATCTTTGCAGTATTTTTATGTATTTTTTTTAAACATTCTTGAAAGTCAAGGGTTTGTCATCGTTTGTCATCTTCGAAAAAACCTGGTTGTAGTGTCTACCTTTTTTTTTTTTTATTTTTTTTTTTTATAAAATCTAACAACAAACTCTGATTGGAAGTCACTGATTACATATGAATGTTTGGGGGAAACAAGATTTTCAACATATTTTTTTCCTTCTTTTCCATGTTACTGTAATATCTTTAGTAATAAGTTATCGTTAAATTCAGTAAAATGCAACACTTCTGTTTTCTTGTGGTTTGTTAGCAAACTTGTGTATTGTGTGTCATTGAAATAGAAATATCTTCTCGTATTGAGATACAATGCTTTGGTCTTATCACCCTGATAAATCTAAATTTATGTTGATTGTATGTGTGTTTAAACTTTTACACAAGTGCCCTTTATATAAATTGTTAAACCTGTTGTTCTCTGTCCTGTACTTTGTGTTTACTGATGTTCATGAAGAACAATTATAGTTGTAAATCATTTGTGTTCCACCTGCAATTTCACTTCTAGCGCTAGTGTCTTTGAACTACACACCCAAAGGAAACCACAAAGGATCTATTAACAGTAACAAGGCATGAGAGCTGGTAAAAGCAAGCCTGTGTCATTCTGAAGATCGAGCTTTTATTTAATCCAAGGCAGGGCTTGGCTAGTATACAGCTCGTATAATCCTGTATTTTGTAACAGATCTGTAATTCTCTCATCAGTCACATTCTCGTTCCTCCTTCCTAACCTACATTAGCTAAAGGATGCTGCAAGGCCATTTCCTCTGCTTTTGGGAAGTAACCGAACCTGAGTGCTGTTTCCTCACCATCGCAAATGATCAGGGGTGTAACGAAACACTCCGGCCACTGTGTGAGGAGATGCACGGCGTGGCTTCACAGTTCGATTCATTTTAATTCTCCGGATAATTTTAACGATATTTTAATGATGGAGAAACTCTGACTGAAAAGATCTGGATCCTACACATTAAAAACAATGTGCATTTTCATGTGTATGGAACTAAAGCTATCGAAAACCGCTACGGTTTATTATTGTAAACAAAATGTACTACAGATTCTTACAAAAATGTGTCGCTGTGTTTATCGATTCTCCCAAAAAATTTGGTTGAATGAATAAAGTTTGTGACTTGAGCGAAGATGATTGAGTGAAACAGAGCATGCTCTGTAGCAGTGCCTGAGGTGTCACTTTAACCATAAATAGAGCTCCAAAGTCGGATAAACAGCCCGACTTCCGCGGCCTTCTCCTTGGGCGGCGTAGAGCGCAGTGGTGCAGGGCTTTTAAATGTTTTTTAACAGTTATAATATGGTCATGTAACCACACAGCATATAATGCGAGTCGGTTGATATAATGTGTATCGGTCACTTCACAAGTACAGACGATTGCGGGTTATGGCGTAGGCTGACCTGTGTGGTCATGTAACCAGTATATTTTAACTCTATGGCTTGTGCAGCTTGGGACCTCTGGTGTTCAAACAGTGCACTTGCAGTAGATGCAAAATTAATAGAATGCTAATATTGCACATTTCTACAATGTATGTCGTCACACGTTTGCATCACAATGCATTCACTGTCCATCGACGTGGTCTTCTGTGGATTAAAATGTAATTTATGATCAATAAACGTCTCGGCGATCATTAGCCTCATTAGACAGATGGCTTTTTATGTGGATCATGTTGAATCATTAGATCATTTTTTTGGGATCTCTTACCCATCAGGGGCAACTGAAACATGATCTGCTTGTGTGTATGTACATAATGTATCGATCTGCAGCACTGTAAAACATCCATTAGACACCACAAGCCTTTAGTACGCAGTCTCACACACTGCTGTTGATTTTCAGGAATGCTCTCTCATCTGTTCCTATTTCTAGGGAGTTGAAAATACAGCAGAAAAATACGTTCTGCTTAATTCTCATGTCGATATAAGGAAGTGGTCCAGCATGTGACCACAGATCATTCTGCATTTTCAGAAAACCGACTACATCAACAGATTTTTCAGCCTCCCTTACAAAAGGGGGGACAAATGTGCTGAGTGGGGAACACGTGTTTCCTCTCGCTCCTCTGATTCACCAGTCTGTTAAAGGTCTTTATTAAACAGTTTCGTATGGTGGCGTTCAACTTCTCCTCACATGGCTTCTGAAATAGTGCACAAGTGGTTTAAGTTTTGTGTAAATGATTTGAGATCTTTCACTTTCAGTCTCATCAGGCACAGCGATTATAGCCAAAACCTTTTGGACAGTAACTGTGTATCACAGTCTATGGATTCAGTTCACGTTACTGGCTTCATGATTCCTTTCCTTTCGGTTCTCATCCGAGCAATATTTTAATGAGGAAAAATTATAACTGAAAAGACTCCTTTTTATTTCACAGATACACACACACACACACACACGTGTATATGTGTGTGTGTGTGTGTGTGTGTGTGTGCAGTTTGAATGGGTTAAATGCAGAGAAAGAATTTCCCCTCGGAAGTTAATACAGTATTCAAAATCCCCAAAAAAAGTTACAGATACATTCGCTCTTGTGCCATGCCGAGTTGAGTTGGTAGACAACTGCACTTCAATAGGTATAAAGATTGTAAACATGCAAAGACAAAACCACCTTCTGAAGCTTGCATCCTCTCTCTGGTTTTCTATCAGACAAGTGCAGTACCTCAGGTGGTGCTTTTAAATCTTACAGTTTGCACGACTGCAGGAAGAGCACAGTGCCAGGTAGTTTGGTCGACGTGTGTGTGTGTGTGTGTGTGTGTGTGTGTGTGTGGTGTCCGTTTCATGGTGAGAGAAGCCTCCCTCAGGAGCAGTGTTTTTAAAGATTAATGTATCAATCTGGTGCACTTTGAGAGCAAACTTTCGATTTATATTTTGTGCTCTAAACAGTTTTGTGCTACAGTCATTTAATCGTGAACACGCTGCTTGTACACAAATGAACGGTGATGACACAGTTTACCAGTTCACACATGGTCAGAAAGAAATCACTGGAGTATACATATCAGCCCTCAAAGAAATGAAGCAGAAGTGGGTTACCTGTGTTCAACTCGTTTCTTTCTTTCTTTCTTTTTTTATAAAATACAAAATTCTGAATAGAGAATGTATAGAATAACAGAGAAATTTCATTTTACCTTTAATTTGCCTTATTATAAGAATAATTGACCTTTTCTTTTACCAGCACTCGGTACGCATTTGGAAACTGTGGAAGTTTTGAAATTCTTTCTTGATCTACGACTTCAGTTGCTCAACAGTCCGGGGTCTCGGTTGTCTCATTTTGCGCTTGGTAATGTGCCACACACAGATCTGGACACGCGCAGAATGTGGCTTGGTGTTGTCTCGCTGGAATAAGCATGGACGTCCGTGAAATAGACGTCGTCTGGATGGCAGATGTGCTGCCAAAACCTGTATCTACCTTTCAGCATTAATGATGCCGTCACAGATGTGCAAGTTACCCACTTCATGTGCACAAACACACCCCATACCATCACAGATGCTGGCTTTTGAACTCCGTGCTGGTAACAAACTGGACGGTCCTTTTCCTCTGAGAGCTTCAGGATCACGGGCATTGGGCTTTACCCCTTATGTGCAGAGATTTCTTCAGATTCTCCGAATCTTTTGACGATATTATGGCTCATAGATGGTGAAACCTCTAAATTTCTTGCAATGGTATGTTGAGAAACTGACGTGTTGAGACGTGGCGTTGGTGAACCATCGCCCCATGCTGTGCTTGTGAATGACGAAGACCCTTTCATGCCCAGTCATGATATGGTCATCTGCTACTAGTCAACCTGTTTACCTGTGGAACATTCCAAGCAGGTGTTTTTTGAGCCTTCCACAACTTTCCCAGTCTTTTGTTGCCCCCGTCCCAACATTTTGGGAAGACGTTGCAGGCATCAAATTCAGAAAGAGTACATATTTACAAAATCAGATTGAACAGTAAATATCTTGTCTTTGTATTGACTGAATAGAAGTCGAAAAGGACTTGCAAATCATTGCATTCAGTTTGTATTGTTTTTTATTTTAATGTTATGTTTCAGTATTTATCTTAACTTATTGAGCTGTACCGATAATTTAGTCTTGTTATTGATGTTGTTTTTGGACCTTCTGGTCTTTAGCTGTCTATCAGCACAATGCACCAGGCTTTCTGTATCAAACCAGTTACCAGCCTTAATTTAAAAAAACAGCACACGTAGCGGTTTGATTCTTTCACCTTCAGCAGGATGTGCTAGACTTTGCTCGCCCAGTTTGGCGGTTCTCGCTAGGTGAAGATGTTGTAGCGACAGTGGTAGAAAGTAGAGGTGAGTGAGACACGCTTCTGTCACACGCTCTTTAGAACCATTTTTTTTCTCAGTCCTCTTAGTGTTTATATAAGAAGCCTTTATACAAGTGCAGCTTTGGGATCAGTTAAACTGAACGAATGTAAGAAAAGATGATTCCGATTTAAAACCTTGCGTCCAGACTCTTGTTATTTATCCTGGGTGTCTGTAATGAAAAGACTGCTGTTGCCAGAGGTCTGGGTGTGCAGCGTTTTTTGGGGGATGGGTAACGTAGGAATGTCCCGCATGTTTCCCTGCACTGAGAAAGGAAGTCAAACATCTGTCGCTAAGTTCTTTCTGTGCTGCGCTAAATGACACTGCACAAACCCAAACGTGCGTCTGAAAGACACGGAATCGAAGAGACCGTCAAAATAACTTTACGCAAACTTACTCTCTACTGAATGAGATTCGAGACGCACAACGTGTTAATAACAGAAATGGCACAAGGCTGGTGAATGCTCACGTCTGATCGGTCAGAAGAGGTTTTCAAGCCACGGAGTTGAATGCAGAGCATGTGTGGAACTTGGAACTTGTTCCACGACATCATCCATTTCTAGTTATGTTAAACTTTTGCTTTATTTAATGAATCAAAGTTTTGTGATCTAAAATGTGCAACTTGCTGTGATTATAAGAGGAACGTAACATCAACGTCGCTAAGATCTTCTTCGTGCCATCCTGTTTTTGATTGTTTTCCTTCGATTGATTATGGTAATAATAAGTAATAAATATCCCAGTATTGGATTTAAATCCCTCCAGTGGTGAACATGTGCATAATGGAGTGGTCATGTGATGCACATGTAGGGATAAAAGCCCAAAAGTTTAAAATATCCAGAAAAAGTTGTCCAGTCCCGTGAAGGTTCTTGCACTGGGTTTGATTTCAGATAAAGTTTCTTGTAGGTGAGTGTTAACTACAACATGTTAAACCTGTGACACAGCATTTCTTATCAGTTGTGACTTTTAAGATGCGGACTGTTCACTTGTGCACCGTCTTGTTAGAATCCAGAGAAAGAGGACGTATGATGACGCGTTTTAACATTTAATTGGGGTTTTATTGTGTGTGTGTTTTTGCTAAGCCCGGTTTATCTTCTTACTCACGTAAAGACAGGAATGCAAAGGCTCGGCTGTGCGTCTGAAATAAAGCATTTAAATGGGCATGTCCCAGTTTCCTGTAGTGACACTCCAGACTCCTTTTATTATGCTGCGTCGGTCAGTGCAGAGGAAGTTCATGTTGGCCTGACTGACTGACTGAGCTAGAAGAACCCCACTCACAATACATATTCGTCACATCACGGAAGGATTCGAATGACTTCCGGTATTGTTTTTGATGCCGTGTGAACTGACGCAATGCTTATGAAAAATGGAACAAAAGATGGTCTTAAACTGTGTTGGCTCATATTTTGATCACCGCCCCGTTTACACAAATGTTGCCTTACGACAGTCAGGTTCATACATGTTTGGATATTTTTGCTGTCTGTACAACACTATTCAGGTCAGGTGATTGACATGTCCATTCCACTTCTTTCTGGTCAGGTAGTCTAACTCTGCACACACAATTCATCCTGCTTCCTTTTTTTCCTGCAGTCGCATCATCAATAAAAGTTTTATTGTAGGCGATGCATACCCACGCCATGACATGAGGTGTTGCGCTCCGGACAGTTCCCTGTTCCCTTCATCCTGGTACAAGATCATCTTTGTCTCAGTCCGTCTGTCCATGGGATGTTGTTCCTGAACTCCGGGCTTTATTAGAGGAGTTTTTTTCCAATCAGACTTTCCTGTTTTTGAGGCTTGCCATTGGTTTACACCTTTTGGTTAAACCCCCCTGTATGTTTATACACTGTGGTGATGTCTTCTCTTGGTTTTTGACTTTGACACTGATACACCTACCTCCTGGAGGGTGTTTTTGAACTGTCGTGAAGGGGTTTTTCTCCACCATGGAAAGCACTCTTGTCGTTGTTTTCTGTGGACCTCAATCTGGGCCGTTTGGAGCCCGTTCGCACTTGGTTTTAAAATGCGTCTTGGGCGATCTGATCACAACTGGACAGCGCTAAATACAAGTGGAAACGACCTCCAAGACGCATTCAAGACCCATTGAATACGCATTCAGGCCACTTGCCGAGTTGGTCTGGGACGCATTTAACCACATACTTCCGATGCGTCATTAATGCTGGATGCAGTGATCGTTTTAGTAACAGCGCAACACGCTACAAAAAAAACTATGCGAGAGGAGCGAGAAGAGAGGAGGAGAGAGAGAGGAGCACGGACGTACATGGTTGGAGTGTAGTTTAATCTAATTTTGTGCAGGGACCTTTGACCTTCTAGCGGAAGTGATGTAGGCAGTAACGAAATTTTAACAAAAGCAGTCACCTTGGAGACACATGATAAACACGGGTGTAAACGGCAACGTGTCTCAGCAGTCCATTTGTGACCCGAATGCTCAAGACTCATTTCGAAACCAAATGTAAACAGGGCCTTGGTGTTCCTGATCTCACCAGTTCGTTTTTACTGTTTAAGAAGGTACCAAATAGTTCATTTCAGCCACACCTAATGTTTTTGCTATCCCTCTGACGGGTTTGTTTTGAAATTTCAGCATGATGATTGCTTGCTTGCTTCACTGGCGGTGACAACACTTTACTGTCACGCTGAGCGTTATCAGCAACAGATTGCAGATGCCACACATGAAATCAATTCCACACAATCCGTTCCGCACAGATTTTATTTATTTATTTTTTAATCTAGTTTCTGAAGGCAAGGAAGCTGACTTGTCTGCAAAATAGATGGGTATATAGACTAGACGGTATATCATTTTTTTTATGTTGCTTTTATGGTTTACTATAAATTTACTCTTAATGTTAATGACAAAAAATGTATCTTTTTAGAAATGAAGAGTGTTGATCTTGATCTTAATTTGTTAATAATGTCATTTATTCAAACCGCATCACTTAATAACCATCAATATACACACAGTTTGGATCCTTTTTAGCCATGTTCCCTGTTCACAGTCTCATATAGGGGCTCGCTGGTGATCTTTTCCTCAGAGGATAAAACAAGTATAAAAAAGCCTGCTTTAGATACGTTTCTACTGTATTACTATATATATATTTCTATTTGTATTGTTAAGAACGGAACATGAGAAAAACTGACACTTCAGGATTTGTTTGTTGGTTTTACGTGAAACAATCTGTCTTTGCCTTTTTTTTTTATTTCAAACTCTTATCCCTGTGGACTCGGTGTATGATGCATGGATTGCAAAAGCTCTTTCCACACATCTTGTTTAAAAGAGTGTTTATTAAAGCATTACTCCTCGCTGGCTTCAAGGCCGCTAACATAATTGATAGTCACGATCAGCTCCTCGGAGTTAAATGGTTCATTCTTTTTGCATTTGAGCCGTGAAAGCGGCAAATAAATAACACGTCCCTCCCCATGAGTGATTATGTAAAAGTGTCCGAGTTCAGCTGCCGGAGTTTCTATTCAAGTGCTGTTACACGAGGGAACGTCATTCCGTTTGCACATTTCTGTGGGCCAGAGTGCTGCTTTGTGTATTGCCTGTCATTCTCTAGTGAGAACTCTGTGTGCTGCTTAAATAGAACCTACTTCCTGTCATTGAGGACGTCCGCACGGCTTATTTTCACACGGCTCCGTGCTGCCTGCCTGAATTCCGATCTCGCTGAAATGCTCCGAGCTCACGGCCTCGCGTGTCCGAGACGGAATCGGCATTTTCAGTGTTTCTGTATTTCTGCATTTGCTTACATTTACTAGATTTTGACGACTCGGATTCAGGATTATTTCTGTGCAAGCTACGTTCCTTCCTTAACGGTGGTTTTTCCGTCAACTTTACACCTCATATTATCACACATCATAAACTCGTTTGTGCTTCTGTAGCACTAAAGTTTGTTAACCAAAGTAAGCACATGTTGTCTGAGCCAACGCGGTGTTTTGCGTCATGACCTCAGCATGGCGCAGGCGGGTGTGTGCTCGTCTGTGTGTCGAGCACTCGCGCCGTTTCATCGCTGATCGTTTAGCGATTGTTCCCTCACATGCAAAAATCCTGTAACAGGAGCACATTGCGTATGGCACTGTTACATCTTCAGTACTAATGTTACCAGTAACTTCTCATTTAAGCAACGCAAATGTAAAGATTCTGAGCAGACCGCACAGTTCTCATAACCGAAGACTGCTCATCTTTGGCAAACTAGGCTTCAGATGATTAATGATCTCAGGAATCGCTGATAAATTTCATCTATCGCTTGGGTTGAAAATGTGTCTGCAGCTTAAAGATAAAAAAAAGACGTGTTGTATCTCTTATGTGTTTCCTTTTAGCCTGTTAGCATATTCTGTTGTCTGGTAACATGACCTCTTCGCTTCCGTCGTCTGTTCTGAAACAGCATGTTTGCAACATCGCTATATGACAGTTCAGTGACTCTCTACTTCTGTTCCAAGCAGAGCACATGCACGTGTAGTTATATAGTTACCGTCAGTTTTATAATGAGCTTCGTCACAGCTAATAACTGGTGAGGTTTATTTACAACCCTGACTTCACTTCAAGCATCACTGACCTTGTTAAATACTAAGTGCTAATGCTAGTGACGAGCTGTGAAAGCCGACTTGTAAGCTTGTGGTATATTTTTGCTGCAATGATGAAACCTAGATGACGCACATCGCATCGTTCTGGCCACGCCCCCTTATCTTTGACCAGCGGAAGCCTCCGCGACAAACAATCCTGTTATCAGTCAGCGACGGTACACTACCTGTGTCCAACATGAACCTTTTGATCTGTCTGATAAACTGAAAGAAATTTACCAGGCAAAATATTTTTCAAGCAGCCATAAAACTGCATAAGCTCTACAATGTCATTAAAAGCACTGTAATTAATAATAACCCATCGATTTAACAACACGTGTGGACTCGGAATGCTCAAAATGACACGTGAGCTGCATATCGTGCACAACCTACAGCGTCTTCAGCGTCATCGTCCTCCGACACAAACGAGCAGGTCCTGTTCATCGAGTACCCGCGGCAAACTGCCTCTCGGGTGTCGCTGTCATTAAAAACGCCAATCTCGTCTCACCCTCTTATTAGCGAAACGCCGCTTCTTGTTCAGTTCCTCGTCTTTTGTCCTTTTTGGTCGCACTTCTCCAGCATGTACTGCCACATGTTTGCGGTTAACGCTTCCAGCTAGGTTTAGCTTGACGCCATGTCCTTCAAGAAATTACCTCACGTTTCCTGCACAAGGTCGATCAAAGAATTGCGAAATGTAGTCATGTGTTGTAGTGCTGAAAGCTTGTAGTGAAGTAGGGCTGTTTCAGCAACCCGCCAATTTTCGACTGACCTTGTTTAATTCATGCGCCAACAGATTTTCAGTCGCATTTGGCAAGTGGTGGGTGCAAACCGCAGACCCTGTGCACTGTAGACGGTTAGAGCCCAGAGCAAACGTGATGCCTGCAAGAACGCAGAATCACCAGGACTCTCTCGTGCTGAGAAATCTTGTTTGGCCTGACCGTTGAATGAACACCTACAGTGTTTATACCTGTCCATTCATCTGTGTTTATATAAACACAAATGAACTCTGAAAGCGCGAATTCAACCCATTAACACTGGGGATCTGTCATGTCATGTAGGCGCTGAACAAGATGAAGCCGTTTCAGGAAAATGAATAAAATTTGCTTTCTCTAATTGCACCTGATCCGTCATTAATGGTTGACTTCTCTTTAAATAAAAGTCTTTATGAGCACAAGATTGGACACAGATACACTGTACTATCTTGAACTTGCGCATCGTGTCTGTTTAGCTTCCTGATGGCATATTGAAGGATGCGTGAGTGTTTTTGCTGACTGTTCGATTGTGGCATACTGGTCAGAACTTGCACTGAGCTGTCTGAGCTGAGAATATCTCATTGCTTCACTTTACTTCCTCCCACGAACTCGAATACACAAGGGCAAGGTTAAAGATTATGAGAAACCAAAGCGCTGGCATGAACGTCAGTCTTTAATAGGTGTACACTTGATAATGTTACACATTAAATAAACTGTCCAGTCTTTAGATGTTTGACCTGAATTTTTTTTTTTTCCCCACCAGGAAGTCTTTTTTTTTTTTTTTCCCTTCTCCCAGGAAGGTCATGTCCTGTGTGTGTAGATCGTGTGTTTTCGGGAAGGACAAACATTAAACTGCAGCACTGTAGTTTTCCGGGGCCAGGATCGAGAGCTCTAGGGCATATGTAAATATTTCAGTATTTGCCAGATGCCCATAGTTAGTCAAATCTCTTAGCTCGTGTCCTCGTGACTTTATTGTGTCACTCTGAGTCTCCATTCTCGTATACTGTTATTCTGAGTGCCATGCTTCTTTTTTTCTTTTTTTAAATCTCAAGTCACACTCTTCTTGATCTTTAAAGCTGAAAATAGACATGATGATAAGGTTAAATTAAGCCTGATCGAAGAGTTTTGCACTTTAGTTCCTGGAGCACTTCACACTTTAATGCTTCTCCGTTCTAACGTTCATGAAGGGGTTAGTTAGCTGATAAGGGGCATTTGTGCTGAACCAGTAAAATGTTTAGTTCAAGGCTGTTCAGCGACTCGGGGTAGGAAGCTTTTAACTGTTGTGTAGCTATCATTCGTTCTATATCCTCGGTTTGCTTTCACACATTTCTGCTCTGCTCTCAAATGCAGCCACTTGAAATGAAATCATCAGGGAAACACCTCTCGAACGTTTTTCTCCCTGCACCGGTCTTACGTTTCATAACGTACGCCAGAAGTAACAAAATGCCTCTTCTTCATTATTTCTCAAAGTATTTATTTCCTGCAGCAGGTCCCTTTTATTTTCTATAACAGGCTATGATGTGGCTTTTGTTTGAAAAATGATCATGCATCAATGCATCGTACTTTCTGTAGGTATGTAGGTAGAGCTCAGACATGAGCCAAAGATGACCCAAGCACATCTCGTAACAAGAACTCATTGAACGAGAATAGGAAAACTGCTAGCTGGCTACAATAAGTGTTTACTAGCACTGGTGGCTGCCGAAGTACTGACTAGGTAGGGTGCATAAACTTTTGCACACGCCCCAATTTCTTTCTTTTTTTTTCCCCATCCAGTATAACGCAGCCGCGCATTAAGGTTAGGGTTCCGACGGCGCCTTGCATATGTTTTGTATTCTTTTATTAAACCATTAAAATGAATTCAATCTCAAGCCATTCTAATCCCTGGCGGAATATTTAAAAACCACAATAATGAACGCTTGTGTGCAGTGGTTATAGGTGTGTTGGCCCTGTGGTGGACTGGCGACCTGCCCAGGGTGTACCCCGCCTCTCGCCCCAAGATGCTGGGATTGGCTCCAGCTTCCCCGCGACACAGACGGATAAAGCGCTATAGATAATGGATGGATGGATGTTAAAAGACACACACAAAAATACAATTTTTCTTCCTCAGCTTTCCAATGATCCCAACATTGTGATTGCCAAGATGGACGCCACTGCCAACGATGTCCCACAAGGCTATGATGTAGAAGGGTGTGTATTCAAAACTATAACTCTTCACAGTTATTAGGTCATTTTAGGTAGTTGCCATTTTAACCTTGTGATGTTCTTGCAGATTTCCCACAATATACTTTGCTCCTGCTTTGAGGAAGGATGAACCAAGACGATATGAGGTAACATTAACCATAATCCATAATATTACATCTGCAAAATCTACAGATGCTCTAATGTTTTCAAGGTTTAAATGTGCTTAGTTTTGAATAAATTACTTTAGAAAATCTTAATGTTTCCATTAAATCTAATCAGTGTTTAAAACGAGCACTTTTCCCGTCATTTCTAGCTAGCTATATTTTCCTTGTGTGTATCGTGTTCCCACTGATTCTCCATGGGATTAGATTAGCCTCTTTAATCTGATTTTAGTATTGGACTTGAAGCATTTTGCCATGCAACAGGTGCCTTGTTGCAAGTATTATGACTACGATCATGCCATTACACCATTATGGCTGCCAGTTAACTTGGATTGGCAAGAAAATAAAGGTTGCGTAAAGAGAAAGGGCTAAACATATATACAAAACACTTATCACACAAGCTGAAAATGTGTATATCTTTCATACACACTTACTGTGAGTGTAAGGTTCTTGTGTATGTGAATATCTGGTTAACATGCTTTATTTGGCTGTCAGGGGGGTCGTGAAGTGAAGGACTTCCTCAGCTTCTTGAAACGGGAAGCGACCAATCCCTTGGTGCTTAAAGGAGCGAAGGAAGAATTGTGATCTACCGTGAATGCAAAGTGGATGCTGGGAAATGTGGTTTGTTTTATTTGTCTCATTTGTCTGGTTGTACTATAATGAAGGTCACCCGGGTCCTCCACAGGTTCAGCTGTGCGTATCGGTTAAGAGAGGAGAGACAATCTATAATCTATAATCTGTTGATTGTATAGATGGTGACGAGGAACATGAGAAGCACCAAACTTCTCAGGAAGCGATCAGAGCAACTTAATTTATATACGTGTGGCAGCCTGAGAGAACCTTAACTACAAGTAAATGTATAAACACTTAGGTAGAGTGCTGTTGTAGGAAAATAATCAAGGTGAGATGTGGTCTGATACGAAGCAGAGTTACTGTTAACCTCAAAGTTGGTGATTTTATCGGTGACCCAACATCCTGAAGCGTTTTATTCCTCTTACATGCAAAGATTTGCCAACAGTTCTATTTTTTTTTTTTTTGTAACACATACTTTAATCCATTCATAGTTACATTTAAAGTTGTGGAATGTCTCAAGGCAGGTTAGTTCCTGTTATTCGTTTCTACATGGCAGATACAAGTTACAAAAAAACGTTTCTACATCATTTTTGGTGAAAAATATTTGTTTTTTTAAAGATGATATTGTCCAAACATCATATAAAAAAAACCCAACTCTCTGCAAAATTTCAGCCACAGCAACATCTGATGGATTTTCCCAGAATGCCACACAAATACATTTTGATTTTGCCCTCTTGTAACTTTTGGAGGTCCCTGTGGCCTTATGTTGTTCCACTGATTTTCATTTCTCTTTGTTTCCCTTTCACCATCTGCTGTACTCTTTTACCTCATCACTTTTCAAGTTTATGAGTCACGCCTTTAGACTGCACGTTTGGCCGTATTGCACATTTATTCATTTCTTTTTTATGAAGTGTATTTCTCTGTGATACTCCTGATTAAATTATGATATGATTATTTACCTCTGCCTAACTGTATCTTTAACCAATGCACAGATTTAAAGACGGCGGGAAAAGAATAAACACCTTTCCTCACTTTACTAATATTACTTTCTTTATAATTAATGTGGATTGTTTCACATAAACATGTTTATAGTGTTTTACATATCAAACACTGACATTTTCCAACTATAACTGATTGTTCCAAGACAAGATGATTTTAGATCTTATGTGATCAATAATCAGGTATATGAAAGACATGAAAGCAGATGGTTTAAGATTATAGAGTTATAAATATTGAATTTTTACGCCTCGACACCAGCAAAGAACAAGCTAGAAGACAAATAAGGGGAAGACCGGAGTAATAGAAACACAGAAACACGCAAACACGAGCTAGATAAATACAAAATGTTTAATTACAGATCTGCAGATTATTTGCATTACAGCTCAATGAAGGAAGGGTTCTCCTTAGCCTCTCACAGCTAAAGAGGAATCTCTGTTAATCCAGTTTGAATGGGCGTCTAGAAGACCACACTCTTCATCATCCTCTTCACCATCAGACGTCTCATCCTCCCTCCTACTCGCCCTGTGGAACTGCACGGTCATCAAGAACAGGACATGTTCATCTCTCCTGCTGTCAGTCATACTGATCATCATCATCATCATCATCATCTTCCTCACTCTCCACAGTGATGTTAGTTTGTGTAACATGTTGCAGTCTTGTAGGATCCTCAACCCTGCATGTACCATTGTGAAGAGAGAAGTGACTGTGGGACACACCTACAGTATACCTGTAATTTCACTCGTGTTCAGCAAGGAAACCTTTGCAAGCATTGAGAATTTTAAAGAAACACAGTTTTATAGAGTTATGTATGGTAAAGTAAGTAAATTAAGTTTACTTACTTACTTCAGTAAGGTAAATTCAAGTAAGTAAGTAAACCGGGTGAAGTGAACGCACCACACGTGACCTGTAAGCAGTAAGGAAATACGGCTGCTGAGCAGGTAGGTGTTTATTAAGGCTAACAATTTAGCTATTTATCACCTTTTATGCACGTAATGAAGATGCACACCTTAACCACAAGAAAGTAAGCACATGCAAGTCCATGAAACTGAATTAAACAACTAGTGTACAGTTCGTGTTAGAGACATATTTCAAGCCAAACGCTAATATTAGCAAGTTAGCTCGCTAGCTAACTAGTTAAACTCGGTTCAATCCTTCTGTTAACTTAGGTTTTTGGATATTTATATTTGGTGGTACATGTGAAGTTGATGTGCTGAAATTAATTAAACGGAACGTTTGTAAATTGGTGTTTTCGACTTGGGAAAGTAAACGCACCATGCGGCTAACTGTTGCTAAGTAACTACACAAGATGGCCGCCGGACATGCTAAGGCTGCGATATAATTTGGTCTCTCATGATAAAAAGACGACTGGAAAATCTAAATTTCTCTCAGGTTTGTTGGTAAATTCCGATGGAGAGAGTGAGAATGCTAAAAAAAAACAAACAAACCCGTAATTATACTTTATACTTAGCATCGACTGCTTAGCATCGCCGCCATTTTGAGAAACATCGGGAGCTGTGAGGAAAAAAATGGACTTGTGAAGTTGTGAGTGTTAAAAGAGTGGATGTTTAATCTTGTTGTAAACATGGTGAATTGGTGTTAGTTTGTGTGGTATGGTTGTCATGGTGTATAAATAGCTGACTTTCAGGCGCTATAGCATTAATGGATGATTTTCCCAGATAATTAGGGTGATTGGGATAATTGGCAAGGAGTAAAAGTGGTACAAAATGAACAAGTGTGACGAGCACTTTAGCACTTTACTACAGAACACTGCATGACACGTTGTTTTCCAACTTTTAACATTTCCATCTACTTTAAATAAACTTTCTGCATAACACTGGTATTAAATTCATGTTGTAACATTAAATATTTCTGTCTGGACATGAAACCGACTCTGCAGATGACGCTAACACACCAGGACGATGGTGTTCCTGTAGCAGCAGGACAGCGTCCATCCACATGTAAGTCATTTAATGTAGAAAAAGTTTCACTGGGGAAAAAATGTGGTCTGACCTCGAGTCAGTCACCCAAAAGGGAAAGTCGACATTACGAATTCTCGGATTTAAAAATTCTGAAAAGTTGCTTTGGTCCTCCGTCATGTTTAAAATCTTACACTCAAACCACTGTAGAAACTTCCCTTCCCTTATATTTTACCGTTTATATTAAATAATAGTGTTGTAGTGTCGCTTTACAGCAAGAAGGCTCTGGGTTCAAACCTCGCGGCCAACCGGAGCCTTTCTGTGTGGCGTCTGCGTGTTCTCCACGTGCCTCTGCGTGTTCTCCACGTGCCTCTCCGGGTTCTCCGGTTTCCTCCCACAGCCCAAAGATATGCAGATTAGGTCAACTGGCTGCTCCAAATTGCCCATAGGTGTGAATGTGAGTGTGAATGGCTGCTCGTCTCTGTGTTAGCCCTGTGATAGATTGGTGACCTGCCCAGGGTGTACCTCACGTCTCACCTGAAGTCAGCTGGGATTGGCTCCAGCTTCCCCGTGACCCTGACAAATGTGGTCTAATTGATGAATAGATGGATAACTAAGGAACAAGGCACTTCAAGTCATGCTGTCATAGGAAAATAATCCACCGTGACACAGTGTGAAGTGGAGAGAAGTCACTACAGTGAAGATGATCATCAGTGTGTTTTATTCCTCTTATACCACAGTGAGTTAACATATTTTTGTTTATTGATTACCGACCCGTCCTTCTTTTTAGCCGTTAGTTCCACCTTACCTTATAACGTTATAGCAGTTATAAACTGTTGATGATAAATCGCAGATCATGTTACCATGAAAGCAGAAGGCCAAAGTCCTCTTTCCTTTGCTGACCCTGGAGACTCCTTACATAAATGTTAACTCAACGTCTCTTTGCAAAAAAACGTCAGCACATCAACGATTATACTTTTTCTTCTTTAACTAGCAACACTTTTTATCCATTTACACCAAGACAGATTATTAGCTCACTGTGTGAATCATTATGGAAATGATAACTTACTAGAAAGAGTGCATTACTATAGACCTGTGATTCGTATTACAGCTCGAACTACCGTCAGAGCCGGCGTTGTAGAAAATGTCAGCACTTTCTGACCAATTCAGATTTGAAAATCAAAGTGATATTTTAAGCCTGAACATTCACGGATAGTGATATGTAAACATTTCGTTGTGGTTGTTGTCGTAGTGCGTTTTTCATTACCTACGTACACCTTTATAATATTTTTACTGTGTGAAAACTGCTCGGTGAGCATAATAGCAGTCCAGACCTCCCTGCAAAAATATTTATATTCTTAGGTTTGTGCATGGAAATTCCTGTTCAGTTGTAAAAGCACTTTCAAACACCTTATTGTTGTGAAAATGGCATTTAATCGCTTTGATTTTGAAACTTGACAAAAACACAAATGAACGGGAATCTTTTAAATCGATCAATTACCTGATTTCTGCAACCACCAGCTCGAGATCTTGCACTGAATCTTGCAATATGAGGGACCGGGACATCACCATGGTTACGGCATAATGTTTGAGAGATGCTGTCTAAATGGTATGCAGCTGACAAGACAACTAGTGATCAGAAATAGGATGTAATTATTGCAGAATTACAATAATACCAATTATATGGCAATGTGCCACAGTGATGGAACGCTGGTATGCTAATGCACAAAGCTTCAAGAGATCACAAAAGTTGTGATCACGAGAGAACAGTACAGAAGAAAAAAAACTCGTGGACTTGTGTGGTTCTCTAGGCTCTAATACACCTGACTGAGTCTAGTGTATTAGTCGAGTCTAATTAAAACTAACAACCCCATACGCACAAGCTCAAAATGTCACCATTAATGTTATTGTATGTAGTTGTATCCTTGACATAAATAATTGTCCTTTTAGACACAAGGCACACAAACTATAGGAAAAAAAAGTTTATTTATTTTCAATTCTGAACCCTGGTTCCTCAACAGCTCTAAGGGGGGGGGGAGGGGGGGGGCAAATCAGAGATAAACAAAAACAAAAAAACCACTAAGAGTAACAATAATTATAAACTTCGTCAATGCATTCATCAGTTAATCTTGATCCTGCAGTCACACGCCGTTTTATGAAAGTGGAAATGCAGTTAAGAACAGGAAGGGAAACTAAAACACATTTCCAAAATGTGGACGATCGAATAAATAAAGACAGGAGGAACGCTGGCAGGAACGAGTGGCCACGGACCCTTTCTGAGGGACCGGCCCACACTCACTCCGGACTGACGGAGGCAGAGACGGTTGGCTTTCTGTTTCAGAAAAAGCAGCAAAGATTAACATTTTGTCCAAAAAAAATTTAAAAAAAATAACCAAGAACCACACGCTGGATTTCATTTTCAGCTCTCCAGTTTGAGAATTGTAATTTCTATGACTTAAGCCAATACTAATCTTCTAATCTTTCTGATTCACTGGGGTTTTTTTTCTTTCTCCAACAGTCTCTGCCTACCGTAGACGAGGTGTAAGGAGGAAACGTGCATGAGGTGCGTAGAGATGAAATGCTGACCCGTTCCAGTCTTTTACTCGGATTGGTGAATTGCACTGCCTTTGTGACCACACTCACAATTCATCCATCACCAATTATATAACTTCTGTTGATACGTTTAAAGAAGGGACATTTTTACAAGGAAAACACCAATGACAGCATGGCATTCCCATGCTCCGTGTGGGTGGGTGTGGGTGTGTAGAGATGTTTACAGGTTATCCAAAGTGTGTATGTGTTCTATATTCCCACTCTCTCTGATAGGGAAACATTTCTCTTAAACAAACCTAAGATAAAACAAAGCGTTCTCTTGGTGAAGAGCGAGGCGATGTAAAGACACAGATCCTCGCCCTCGTCTCATCTCTCCAGCCCTCCCTTCCCTTCTTTCCATGATTTAGCGGATGGCCTTGACGGGGCTCTTGAAGCTGGAGGCTGCCTGCAGCTGCAGCTGGTACGCCATCGGGTGGATCTTGAAACCATAAAGCCTGGAACAGACGGAAAACAAAACGAGGTAAATGTAGAGAAGGACAAGCGATCAGCTATATGGGATCGTCGACATTTTGGCAACCGATGCAGAGTAGACAATCTGCTTCCTGTTTATACCAGCATGCTGCATGCCCAGTGTATGTGAAAGGTCATGTGATATGCACTTTCATTATTAATACATTAGTTCATGAAAAAAATCAGTCTATATTCACATACAAAATGTCTAACAATAATAAACTGACACTTGCATCCATTTGTATTCCAACTAAACTTTATTCAAGTTTAGTTAGAGATAGGCTACATCTGTCAGCTGCATGCCTAACCGAAAAGCCATCAAATTCTGGGAAACAGCCAATAATGAGGGTTTTCTGCAAATCGTATACTTTGATACCTCTCCCTCGAATAAACAGGGTGTCCCAAAAGACTGGGTCCATAGGCATTTGTCCTTATATGAAATGTAATATCGTTCCTTTTATTTCAGATCCAAGATGGCTTCGAAGCGAACACCACAAGTCCAGTGCATGCAAGTGTCGCGAAGTCCAAGACCATCAATTTGAGCATGTGTCGTAATAACTGTTATTTAAATAAATAATAGCCTACACCTGAAACCTTGCTCGCCAAGTATGATTTCCTCCCCACGTGCTGGCTATCAAAAACAGCCTTGATGCTCCTGTGCAGTCACATGACCAGCAAAACGGAGAAGACCTTAATGATGAGGAATTTATTCAACGGATGCTAGCCTGAGCGGAGATCAGTCGATCTTTAGATGCTGGAATTCAACCTTTACATGCAGCTTTCTCCCGTTTCACTTTTGGCAGTAACCAGACTCTACAATGCCTGAGACTGAGATGAGAGAACCTCATTTCAGTTCAGGAAACCGCTATACTAGCTATACTGCTTGAAGTACAAATACTTAATGAACTCGAAGAGGAAAGGTAAAAGTACACGAACCTGGGCACGAACTGGTTGGCAGGCCTCTTTGGCCGGTACTCAGGGTGCACCATGAAGAGCATGTGGGGGAACCCGGTTCCAAAATACGCTCCATCGGTGTGGTGGTGCCGGGACGACTTGGGCGTGTACACATCCATACATTTAGGGCAGTAGAGCTTGACCATGGCCTCGCCTGGGATATCAGACAGCCCTAAAAACGTGCCAGAACATGCGCATGTTACAGGATAGAACGATAAACACACACTTACATTTTAATTAATCATCGATAAATAGTGAACGGTAGTCTTTGTTTTATAACTACTAACAGCAGTGTAAAGTCAGGTAAAGACCATTGGTAATAACGCTTTTAAGAGCACACATTTCTCTGCGTGTTTAATCTTAGAGGAATTATGAGAAGAGAAATTACCATACATTTTTTCATAGCCATGTTTATACAGGAAGCAACTGATTGTTTAGCACGAAAAATGTTTTTGTAGTACAACAAAGAAAAAAGAAGAAAAAAAAACTCACCTTGTGTACTGAGTATTTTGACAAAAAAAACCCCAAAAGGAACAAAGCAGCAGGTGAAGAGAAGTGCGTGACTGAGCAACAAACAGGTGGTCTCTTATTTGTGTCATTCATTCATTTAGAGCTTAATGCAAAACGTGAAATCCTAGCCATAGCCGACTACACACTGCTCCGAGTGTACACACAGGAGTTATCCATGACAACGGAGTGAATGTCACCACAGCGTGAACAAACAAATCAGATTTGGTTAAATCAGAGGTTGAGGGAGGTTGACGACACACACCCGGACACCTGGAACAGGCGTCTCCTTACTTCATTCACACCTAAACCACCCTCTTCAGGTTCTGTTAAACTGATAAATATTTTCTATTGGTGTAGCAGCGAGTCCTCCACTCCCATCGTTCTGACTTTTTAATCACTGGAGTTGTTATTCTGTGCACTTCACCTTTTATGGAGTTTTGTGGGCATCACTAAACGCAAACAAGCCGTATCAGGAACACACTCGGCACTTTACAGGTCATCACCTTACACACGAGCAGGAAGAAAAATCAGTGTTTCCGAAACTGAATCTGACTGAAAAATGTAGTTGTGTTTGGCTTTATGCAAATATTACAACATTACTGAAAGATAAGCTGCAGCATAAAGCTGTAATATAACGTGCAGTCATGTCACAGATAAATGCATCAATTAAAAATAAAGATGGTAGCCAAAGTCAATTATGTGCATTGTGAGATACAAACCAAGGACTTGTTGACTGTTTGGACTATTTAGGAGGATGTGCTCCCTTCAGACTACAGCAGAGTTGCTGGCTCCCTTTATTTACAGAATCACAACTTTTTTTTACGCCTAGTGTAGCTAATGGATTTATGATTCCTCGACCTGTTAAATGTAGCAGCAAAAATAGGATTTAAAATTTTGTTTTTGACCTACAGTGTTTATATACATTAAAAAAAAAAAAATTTTAAAAAAGGCTCAGGAAAAATCTGGATACAACTGGTAACTAGGAACTCACCGATCGGCAGCATGGGCTGGTTCTCACAGTAAACACGGGGGCAATAGCCGAAGTCCCCCTGCTGATATTTCTCCAGCTGCAACAGAAAACATTTAGAATGAAAACAATCGTCTCACATCCATCCTAACCATATACAGCACTTTAAACTGACTAAGGTACAAATTATAATGTAACTACTGAGAACTGTACTGAGAGCTGTACCATCTGAGCAATGCCACGGTTGGTGAGGATGTAGCGCGCATGAATCAGGCCGTACAGCATCTCGGCCGCCTGCTCGATCAGGTCACTCTGATTCGGGTTGTCTTCCAGCTCCTCGTCTGGAGAGACACAAAATTACACCTCAACTGAAGGAAGAGATTTCTGAACAGGGCAATGTAATAAAGATTAGAACCCAAATGCAGCCAACTCCGAGACTAAACTTCTCTTTAACTACCAAAATAAAATACTGATGATGATGATGGGGAAAATAGACGGACTGTATTTCTGACAGCGAGCATATACCTCTGTACTGACTGCATTCGTTCTGACGAAGCCCCACAGTTAGGGCACAGACTCCTGATTAGTGTTCGGGACTCAGACCCTCTCTGTCTGCACGTGTAAGCTGAGAACACGCATTTAGCTTTCCTCTAGGGGAAGGAGGCAGATCCAGGGAGTGTCTCAGTAACTGGGATGCTTGGATGCTGACTGTCACACGTTCAATCAGGTTTGTTGCCTGTGGAGTCTCTCTCGGTCTCCCCCCGTCACTCTCTGCCCATAACACCATCTCTCCCTGTCCCCCCCACTCACCATCTCACTCCCTCTCTCCCCTGTTTGTGTAGTTCTCTCCCTCCATATCACACACACACACCCACACTCACGCCCCCCAGATCACCCCCACACCCACCCACACCCACACGCCCCCCC
>JAQMYM010000021.1:3536200-3555828 GCA_030014255.1 Parauchenoglanis ngamensis
TAAACGTGTACAGTATTGCTAAAGCATTGAAATGAGACAGTTTCAATAAAACAAATACAGTAACAATAACAATAAAATAAAATAAACTCTCTCTCTCTCTCACACACTCTCTCTCTCTCTCACAATCACCTTCCTCAAACTTGAATCACATTGCTATTAAAAGTGCTGGAAATCAAGAATGGGAAGAAAAAATTCTTATATAAGTCAAATGACACTGGTGACAACCAAAGCTACTGGAATACTGGAAGTCATTTAAAAAAAAGTTACTAAAAATAAGATTTCTTCTTATAAGTAAAATTTCCATAAGCTCTAATCTGTGCAAAAGAATTTCACACCACACACAGGTTCCATTAAAACAAAAAGATTTTTATTTAACTCTTTTTCTCTGTATACTTTATTATAAGACACTTCTCTGCTTGTACATTGCTCCCATGAAATTAAAAATGGCAACAATCTTTTTTTTTTTTTTTTTCGGGAATGTAAGTTGGGGTAGACAAACTTAGATACATACTAATATACATACATGTGTGTATAATCAAGGCTCCAGTAATAAACCATAAATGCTATAAACGTTGTAACCACTTCAGGTACCCTAGTGCGGTCGGAAGTATAGTACAATCTTTGAGTATTCCAGGAATACACATGAATGGGTAGTATTATTTACTCATTAAACATGGGTACATACGATAATGACCACGTCGATAGATAGCTAAATGTTTATAAGGAAGGATAAAGGATAGACAGCACTCAGAGCCTGATGTTCAGGCTCTCAGAGATGCAACTTAGGATGTGTTCATGCTAAAACATCAGTGAGGGCGCCAAAAAAAAAAAAAAGAAAGAAAGAAAATATACCCATAGAGACAAGAGATGTTAAATGATTTTCACTGCAAGTACTTCATTTGGATAAACATACACACACACTTGAATGCATATCCATGAGTGTATATAATGAACAAGGTATAAACATCCTAGTATCATCCCACAAAAGTGTTAGAAAAAGAAAGATAACTGTCCCACAAAAAAAAGAATTGCTTTTAAACACCACTCACCCACCCCCAAAAAAATATACATACAGTAGAGCTAATGCGTGCGCGCACACTCACACACACTCGTACATTTCATTCATAAGCTCTAATCAGTTATCCAAACTACTCTCAAACACAGGCATATCCAGAAAACAAACCCCAACTTACAGCAGTAGTAAAATATCTATGCTGGTCAGAATACACAAGGGCATGTCCTCGCACCTGTTTCAGTTCAGATGCTTGTTTTTTTTGTTTTTTTGAGTGGGGATTACATGCAAATCTTATTTATGCAACTTCTTAGGTGTATTGAACATTTAACTTTGCAACACTTTCCAAAAAGGGTGACGAACTCATTGGTAAAAAAAAGTTTAACAAGATGAAGTGTGAAATTTGCGTGTGAAATGTCTGCTATTCAGTCCTACAGAGATGCCGCCAATACTCTACACACCGCGTCACGCAGAAGCGGCACTTTTTTTACTTTTTAAACGCAAGATGTAATGGAAACTACATGGATCAGACAGAGCACTTTCTTTTTCACTTACCAGAACTAGTGAGCAAACGTAACAGCACAACACTTACTGCCGATTTTGGTTTAAAAGGAACCGTAATATATGACACTTAATAGATGCAAAAAACTAAGCAGAGATGGAGAGTAAAAGAAAAAAAATAAAAGAGCGTGCCTAGGAGTGTAAGAGAACTTGTGTTCTAAAATGAAACTGGATGGTTCTTCAAATAATCAATATTCTACATTGTAAAGGAGAACAAAAAGGTAGGCGGTCAAAGCGATAGCCTCATCATGAAATAAAATGATGTTCCTGGAGGGGAATAAAGGAGGAGTAAAAGTTATCAAAGCCCCAAAATTCTTCTTATAGCTGGAATACTTGGTTTTACCTGAACAAAAAAAAGTTGACGCCTCTCTATGCAGAGGCTGAAAAACCAACCAAACAAGCAAACGAAAAAATAAAATAAAATAAAATTTAAAAAAAGCAATCGTTCAACAACCCTGAATTAAAGTCACACTATATAGTTCTGAACAAGGAGCTACAGCAGTGATATTAGAAACAGTAAATTTGAACATTAGTACTTCATAGGTTGGGCAAGCAGAATTAGCTGAATGAACTGAAACACTGAGGGAAAAAAAAAAATCAAGAAGGATGTTCGTTTTTAAAAAATGCATTTTAATGACCTGCTTTGCAGAAGAAAAAAAAAACAAAAACATTACAGCCCTAACTTTTTAAGGGAGGGAATATGAAACGTAAACTGAACAATGAGGTACAAGGAAGACGACACAAAAAGGAGGAAAAAGCAAATCTAAGGAACACATCTTCATATTAAAAGAGTAACTGCACCCCTAACCCCAATTCCAACCTGAAGAATATGCCAAACTGCTAAACCCCCAACATTGTATAAATACACAGGGACGTCACAAACGTTGGCCTTCCATAAATACTTCCAGACACTACTCCGTGCTACTGATGTAGGCCTCCTACACACTGCAGTCACATGTTGAGTATCTGTGTGTCAGTTTGAGGTCATATTGTGCTTGTATATGCAAACATGTTTTTTGAATATCTGAAGGGTTGTCAATTAAGGTAATATGACGTCTAATTTGAGTAGAACTTGGGGCTTGTGTGAAAAAAAAAAGAACGTGTACAAGGACAAACAACAGGGACAAGAGACACAAAGCATTAAATCAAGGGGTGCTAGAATGAGTGTGTACATCATCTTCGTAACTATATCTTGTACAATAATAATAATAAGGTAATATGTTAGGAGGTGATAAGAGATGAGTGAGAAGGGAAAAAGAGGGATGAATTTGAAATGTTGCTAAATTAAAAGGCCAAGGGAAGGGGTGTGGGATTCACTTCCTGTTCTTAGGAGATGGCCAGTTGCCACGCCTCTCACCACGACTGGCCCCTCCATTACCCGATACACCACCCGGTCCGCCACCGGTGGGTGGACCTCTGGAACCTCGACCACCACTGCCACCAGCACTGACCCTCCGATTCTGCCTTTCCATTCCAGGCCGCTGGCTGGAGAAGCTCCTCTTATTGGCAGCAGATTCCTTAGTAGTTATCTCTCGGTCAACACCTCCCCCCCCTCCGCTTCCTCTTCCTGAAGGATGGTGATGGTGATAGGAGGAATAGGATTTTCCACCTCCTCCTCCGCCACCTTCTCTCTCTCGAAACTCTGCAAAGTCACTGCTTTCAGAGGCAGTTTCCCATTCCTCGTTGGCCTGGTCAGAGTTCTGGTTGGAAACATCTGGAGATTTGGCACCACCAGTCTGGTTGTGGTTATGGTGGTGCTGAGAAAGGGGCATGCCAGAGTTGCCATGGTAGTGATGATGGTGACTGTTCAAATTCAGGCTCCCACCCCCAAGATAGCTGCTATTGTTATTGTTGGTTGCAGAGATATTGTGATTTGTATTTGCAACCCCAGTGGTAGTGGATACATTAGGCATTCCATCTTGCACTGTATTGTGGGATGGCGAAGCAGACCGCTGTTGTTGCCTACCCACAGCTTCAATTATTCCAGTACTTCCATTGATACGGGCTGCATTCTCCCGCTCCTGTTTAAGTCGGCGGAATCTGGGGGGCTTGTCTTGCTGGTGTTGCGAGCGCCCATGGCGCCTGCGACGAGGAGGGCGTTCAAACCCTCTATGCAGAACGTTTCGCCCATCAGCATTAGGCAAAGAAACCAGTTTGGGTCCAGAGGAATTGGAATTGGTGTTGCTTAAGGTCTGGGCCACACCTCCATTTTCAGTGCCCAACTGGGCAGTTGTGGGCACTGGATGACCAGAGATCACAGAAGAGTTTACACCCTGGTTTTGAGACTGACCCTGCTCAGAAGCCTTCTCTTTCTTTTCCCCATTAGATCCATGGCTTGGTTCTTTTATTAGGGAGGGCGGTGGGTGTGTGTGTTGCTTTCGGGCTGATGCAGAAGATTTAGCAGACACACCTTGAGAAGAACTAGGCCCAGAACGATGTCCGCCAGACATACCACCACCACTGCCTGAATTTCTGTAAACGCCTCCTCCAGTAGCACCTCCACCCCTGCCACGTCTAGATGGCACTCCTCTAGGGGTGAACACTCTGGTTTGGGTATTTCTTGGTGGCGCTGAAGATGATGCATTGCCCACGCCTAGGTTCTCTCCCCCAGTTCCTTTTTTGGTAGCTGGTTTGCGATCCTCTTTGTCCGAGTGTGCAAGGTCACTAGCAGCACTCTCACTGCCAGTTTCAGAACCCCTTTGCCGTCTTCTTTTCGGCACTTCTTCATACTCTGAGCCCTCGCTTCGGGTTTCGCTGTGGTTCCTGGCACGTCCAGGGTTTGGCTGAGAGCCTCCCTGGCCATGTCTGCCAGATGACCCCTCCCTCTTATGATCTTGGTTAGAAGAACCATGCTGGTAACCACTGTTAGCAGTGGATCTGTAGTCTCGGCTGTTTCTGCCCCCTGCCCTACCACGTGCGCTGCCTGCATAACTGCCCCTGTAGCCTCTGCCTCGGCCATAGAATTCACCCCTTCCACGGCTCGCTCGGCTTCCTCTGGAAGAGACCGCATGGTATGTAGCGCCCCCTGCAATGCCACTTGTCTCATACGAATGCTCGCGGTCTCTCCTGGAAGGTGGAGCTAAAGTGGCTTGGACAGAGTTTTCTCCTTCTTTGGATGCTTTACTCATGCCCCCACCAGAACCTCGCTCCTTGCCACCATTTCTTGGCTTTCCTGGAGGAGCAATTTCATCCTTACCAGAAGGTCCAGATAAGGCTTGAGAACTGGAGACTGATGCTTGCTTAACTGATGCATGATTGGCATCCTGGCCTTTATCTTTTGCGGAGCCTACAGTGTTTTTATCTCCTCCCTCACCTTCACCAACCTCCCTCTTCATTTCCTTCAGCACAGGTCGTTTAATAGGACCCACTCGCTTGTTGGGGTTACCACCTCCTGATTGGACAGCAGGCTTATCAATTTGACTGCTTATATCTTCCCCTCCTGTGTTTCCACCCATTCCAGAGCCTCCCTTTCTGCCATGTGCAGGTCCACCACTTGCACTACTGCTTCCAGGCCTTGGGCCCCACTGAGTTTCAGTCTTTTGCTCCCGACTGCGAGAGTTAGATTTGTGGTGGTGTGCTGAATGCTGTGAGGACTGTGTTTGATGGTAGTTACTACCTGTTTTGTCCTGTTTCCGTCCACCAACACCCCTGGGTCCAGTGTCATGCTCATGCTGGGGTGGGGGGTGATGTAGTGACTGCTTTCCGCTGCCATCCTCTTTGGCTGAAGAGGAGGAGGAGGAAGAAGAACAGGAGGAAGAAAGACAAGGCTGGGGAAGTGGAGGGGAGGTTTCGGTCTTCTTGGGTTCTCCTCTCTCTCGTTCTCTACCATTCTCCTGTTTGTGTGGATGGAGAGTGTAATGTGAGGGATGAGCATGGTGGTGCTGCAAATGGTGGTTGTTCTCCAAGGGGGTGAGATCAGCACGGCCATTGCGGTCAAAATGGGGATGTGGAGCCCCCCAGATTTGACTCTGCTGGCCACCCTGTGGGGCTTCATCTTGGTGACCAAAGCCACGCAGTTCTCCAGCACTATTAACCCTCTGCTGTGGATGAGAAACCATCCTGGATCCATTATCTGGGAAGCTGCTGTAATTTCCACGCCCTCCCATGAAGGGCTGGTGATGGCCAGTTTGAGTCCCCACAGGGGATATCGCCTGATCAGTGGAGCCAGAAGGAGAGTTAGCACCCACAACAGGTGGCTGAATGGAACCTGTACCTCCCTCTCGATTGCGCACTGGAGGAGTGTCACTCCTGGTACATATAAAAGACAAAAAATATTAGCATTACGATTACATATTAAAAGTTTCATTGCCACTCCAGCTTTCACCTTTGATTTTTAATTGATAATTAAAGGAAGTGTAGTGGTGTAAATCATAATTACAAAATATAAAACAAGTACTTAAATAATATGATAAAACAGTAGATGACATAATATAAATACTATTAAACATATGTTGTATAACAATATTTTGCAAGAAGCTGTTTTTTTAAAGGCTGTTGATCACAAGTATCCAGATTTCAAGAAAGTACACCATGCAGGGAGGGGGAAAATAACCATCTTCCAATGAAATATTACTAATCTTTATGCCATCTAGCTGAAATAGAACATGAGGAAACTATAATCAAGCCTTTACCTGGCACCTTTGCCCATGTCCTCTTCCTCCATAGCTTGTTTCTGTCTTAAGGGGGAACTGAGAGCCCGACCCTCTCCACTCCCCGGGAAAACCTCTGGTGCCCAGGCCAGTTTAGGATCCATGGGTGGTGTGCCACGATGAGGATGGGGGGGACCTCCATGCTGCTGCCTATCAAACTGCTCAGAGCCAGAGCCGCCAGAATCTGAGCGCTCCCGACTTATCAGGCCTGAAAAAAAATTTTTTTAGTAAGTAAAGTAAGTAAGTAAAAATACAAAGTAGGTGTCATACAATTCCAACATTGCATAAGGTCATGGAATTCTGTGAACGAACCAGTGGGATGCATGCTAGCCGGATAGTAATCCATGGGTGGGGGCCGACCCTGAATCATGCGAGGGTCCATGTAGGGCATCATCATCCACCGAGGGTCAAAGTTCATGGGCAGAGGCGGAGGGCGTCCCATGGAGCCCGGTGGGTATAGAGCAGGCTGTTTAGGGGCTGGCTGTGGTGTGGCACCGGGAGTTGGGCCCTGCTGAGGTGCTTGGGACTGGAGCTGGGCTTGGGCAGCCTGACTGTGCTGCTGCTGCCATTGTTGCTGCTGTTTCAGGAGCTGTTCCTGTGAGCAATTAATGGAATAACCGTTTCATTTGTTTGCCAAAGTCCAGCCAGTATTACTACACGAATACAACAGTTCTGTAAGATCACACTATTGAGAAACACAAGCTTAAATATCCGTTGTACATTTCTGCAGGGGAGTTTGCATAAGCTCTCAGTTCCATGTGGATCGGATTTCACCATTCTCGCCCTCTCCCACCCAATTACAGATGTAATGCAACAGTGGTGCTTTTCAAAATGTAAGTGGCACAGTGTTAAAAGTTTACTCCTGTTTCTGGAGAAAATCTTTTCTAGCCCACAGCTACCAATCAAACTTTAGCTGCTTTTACGTTATTACTATGTTAAAGACATTGTTTTTGCAATAATGATTTGATGTAAATAGCAAGAAACTATGTAATATGAGTTTAGAGACATACCAGAGATTTTGAGAACACAGAGCATCTAAGGATCGACACTAACCTGCTGTTGCCTCTGGAAACGAGGTGGGAGGGACTTCTGATACTTGGAAAAGCCCTGGCCAGGCATTCCACCCCCTGGCCTTCCTGCTCCCGTAATTGCCTCCACTTTCACCGTCTCATCTGCACTTCTGCTGCTGCGAACGTGTGTGCTGCTTGACACAGGCTCCTCCTTGACTTCCCCTGGTCCTGGGACATCTTGGGGCTGCTGGTGCTGGGGGGCAGGAGGCTGAGCAACCTGCTGTGACTCTGAAAAGTAGAAAGAACAGAACAATTCATAAGGTTTAATTTCAGCCTGGCGTTAAGAGGATAGAACTAACTTAATATGCCATTTCACAAAAATGAGTAAAGACTAACCAGTGTTTGAGTCATAGCTGCTGTTACTGCCAGCTCTTTGTCGGTTATTAGCAGCCAGCGCCAGTGTAGCGCCACCCAACTGAGCAGATGCGAGAGGCGGTTCCTCAGTGTCCACACAGGGTGATGGGGGCTGACTGGTGCTGGATGAAGAGGCTGAAGCTGTCAGGGAAGGAGTAGGGCTGCTCGCAGAAACGTCTGTGGCAGCACTGGGTTTCTGTTGCTGCTGCTGCTGCTGTTGTTTCTCATCCAGCCTCTTCAACTTTTCAGCACATGCAGCACGGCGCTCTTCTTCCATTCTGCGCTCCTCTTCCTCACGGCGACGCCGGGCACGCTCCACTGCCGCGGAGATCTCTGACGACGACTGCTTCCTCCGCTGACGCCACGTCTCGTCTTCATCCTCGCCCTGTGTCTGGTTAAGCAGGGTGTTTGACGGAGGAGGCGTAGGCCCCTTCTGCTGCTGGACCTGAGCAGCCGACGACTTCTGGGGTGCTGACAGGTTTGAGGCCCGCTCCTGCTGACAGACAAATTGTCAATGACTCAGAAAGCTCATCCATACGTATAAATCGCCTCCACACCATGACCATGCTCATGTTAGGAGTGGGGGCGATATAGAAAAACTTTTACATCATGATATTTTACTAATATTGAATGGTAAGTGTGATACAAAACAGTCTAGTGGACCATGGATGTACAAAAACATGACATTCATCATATCTTATTCAAAAGTTCACAATGAATTTGGTCATGGGTCACCATGCTGTACGCATTAAGATTTGTAACTACTTTTTAAAGTGAAGGGATCCCCTTCTGTCATCATTCATGCCACACCTATTTTCTGCTTTAAATAAGTGACCATAATAATCGATCTTCACACCAATGGCAGCGACTGCAATGTTCTCTTACACATTAATTTTTTATTTTTTTATTTTTTAAACAAATCACTTACACAGCATGGACAAATAGACATGAGGTGGGAAAAAAACACATTATGTTCATGAGAGGTAACTATGTAGATTTGCTCAACTGTGATGAGAACTGCATTTGAAAATCTCTACCAGGGTCTCATTTATACCGCCCACCACTAGGCAGATGTTGTCCTTTTGCAACTTGGACCCCTACCCCATGTACCTGTCGGTAGTAGGAGTAGGGTCCGTGCCCAAGAAGTGAACCTGGTGGTGGGGAGGGCTGCTCCCGGGGGCCACCGAGTCCAGGCCTACGCCCCTGCATACAGGTAAAAGCACCTGGCACTGAGTCATCCAGGAAGCACCTTCATGTGCCCTTCAAAGCTTGTTCCTGTCGTCACAGTGACTCGGGACATGCTGGTTGTTGCCAAACTCCCAGCATTGTTTGGTTGTTGCCAAACTGATGCACCCCCGACTCAGGGGGTGCATCAGTGTCTGCTGAAGAGGGGTCTTACCTGGTAGGGTCCAGCACTCGCCTGACCACCCCAACTGCTTCCCCCCTCCTCGGCCCAGTTTGGCTTGCCGGAGGGTGCTGGGGTAACCTCATCAGTGGGGACAGGAGGCGTGTGCCTTGCGTTGCCTGCATTCTCAGACATCCGGGAACGTGAACTTGGGGCAGGTCCGTCTTGGGATTTCTGCTGCTCCCTATGTTCCCTAAAGGGGGAAAAACGCATTCAATTATTTAATATTTTTATTATCTAAATCACCATTACGCACTTCAGTATTTCTCAGAAACATACAGAATTCCATTCTTGCTTCCAGTCTCCTCTTCATCCCCCTCGTCTTCATCGTCACTGAACTTTAACTTGGCTGAGTAGTCAATCTCCTCTTGTGCCCCTGATTTAACAAATACATCAATTAAAAAAACCTAAAAATAAATAAGCAATCAAAGAGCTTTAAACATTTTCAGGCACCCTCCTTACCAGCCCATCCATCATCTACATCATGGTCTAGCTCATCCAGCTCCTTGAGGTCATCCTGCTTTAGGATAGAGGGGCGCTTGACTACGTCGCCACGGGGGCCACCTGGTGGCCTCCCCTCCGGTGCAGGCCCATCCTGCGAACGAGAGAATCTGAGGAGAAATGGAGAGAGGAAAGAAAAATTAGCTGTACTTGAATAGAGAATGTGTATTAGCATATTTATCAATAAATTGCAATACAAATTAATCATAAATGGAAAAACAGAGCAGCTCCAAACAGACATTACTTTTTTGTCCACAGCTGTGTAGGAGGGTTTAAAGTAGACAGACTTTACTCCTAAACCAACTTCCATTTACAGCAAAAATTTCCATTATTCATTTATTCATTAAAATAAAACACGCTCTAGAAAAGTTCAAGAAAAGCATTTGGAAAGAATTTGCCTTTAGAATGCTTGGAATAAATAAATATTAGAAACAGACATCTACATCTTGTGCACTAATGTGAAAAGGTAGAATCAGGAACAGAAAACAAGAAAGAAGAGTTAAATTACTGACAAATCTATAGGAAGGTTAAAAAAAAAAAAAAAAAAAGATTCTGCTTAATTGCAAGGTTTTACATAGGGATCAAAGGAACCAATCAGTACATGTCTTACCTAGGGGCCTCACTGGGTGGTGGATACCTGTATGGTCCTTGCGGACCATACGGCGGTGGGAAGGGCAAGTACGGCGGGTACATCTAAAAGAGATCAAATGGGTTAGAGAAGTACTTTATATCAAATGTAGCATGTCCCATCGTCATTAAGTAGACTTGGTGCACATAGCCCAAAATTGAACAGGGACTACTTTAAAAGCTTTAAAAGGATAGAACTTATGACAAATTATTACAACTACTATGTAATCTACTCCATTGTAAGTACAAAAACATCACCAGGTAGAATCATTAGCAAAACATGCACCTTTATTAAAAAGGTCAGTGCTGTTTTAATAACTGCGAAATCCCCTTCAGTTTGAAGGTTTTATTAGAGGCTAAGCTTCCCTAAAGGTTAAACTCTAGATTCAATATTAGTAATTTCACATTAGAACAAAAACATTTGTATGCATATGTGACATCAACGTTGTTCACAAGGTGATACAAAGTGGTAAAATGCTTGGTACTTACAAAAGGAGGCATGAGTCCTCTGTAAGGAGGGAACTGCGGGCCAACCGCAGGCTGTGGGAGGGGAGAGGGAAGGAGAGGGGCCCCAGCTGCACCCTCCATTCCCATGGCTCCCCCAACACCACCCTCCCCCACCCCCTCCCCAGCCATGGTGGGCGCCAGGGCGCGGCCCCCACCATCCCGCCAACTCGTCACATCTGGATCAGTAAGGCAGGTATTTACTATAAAGAAATTTGATCTGCATCCTGATAGTGTATTACGTAGCAGACCACAATAGCTACAAGGTCAATTGAGAAGCGAGATCAGACATCAATGAAAAGGCGCAATATACTTACTCTGGGGGCGGAGGCTTGGTCCTGGCCCATACCACTGATCTGCAGTGGCCTGTTCTTTGCCAGCTTTGTCCTGGTCTCCCGCCGCCTGCAGGGTGGGAAATTCCTCGCGAGAGAATGGCGACGGTTGGTTTGATCCCTTTCCACCTGAACAAAGCCAAGAGTGAGTAGCCATAATACCAGTGGTGTATTCATATAACCACTAAAATCTCTCATTTAATAAGGGAAAAAAAAAAAAAAATCTGTAACTGTCTGTCACCTCTGCAATCAGCACCAAGAGCAACATATAGACATTGCTTTGAGGTGCTTCTAGATTAGCAGTAAACATATAAATACAAAGATGCCACTGAAATAGCTCTGCCCCTTTCCTTAAAAGGCAATTCATGAGGCACACATAAATTAATAACAAAACAGGTCAAGTCAGCTGGGCAGAAAGGGCAGGCTTATCAATATTTTATTGCAACTGAAGAGGACTAACTGCTCCTTTTAAAAAAAAAAAAAATTCCCCTTTATCTGGGGAACTGGAACTCACCATCTCCTTGTACTCCATGTGTAACACTGGCCTGAGCCCAGGACCTTGTCCCTGCGGCTATAGCTGTAGTTTGGGCCTAGAAAACACAAGATCGAGTTCATCTGTATTTAACAATGCTTTATTTCGGCAGTGCGTGTCATGGGAATAACAGCTGAATCATTTAACGTACAATGCTGCAAGTAATTAGGATGTATTTAATGCTAGAATAACGCACAGTCTGAATATTAATGTAGAAGAGAACATGCAGCAGTGGTAGCTCAGTTAAGACATTGGACTAGTGATCGGAAGGTCGTGAGTTCAAATCCCAGCACTGCCAAGCTATTACTGAGCAAGGTTATTACTATTACCTTGAGCAAGGCCCTTAACCCTCAACCGCCCAGTTGTATAAATGAGATATATGTAAATCGCTCTGGATAAGGGCGTCTGCCAAAGGACATAAATGTAAGCACTTTGTGACAACGTGCGCAGCAGCACCTCTTGAGCTGGAGGAGTTCTCGGCAGGCTCGGCGCAGGCGTCGGTGAAACCGCAGGCTGCTGCGACTCCGGCTGCGGTGCTGACGATACATCGGTACTGTAGGAATAAGAAGTGTGAGGTAGGGGCAAGACAATGAAAAAGGTTGTAAAAAAAAAAAAGAAAAAAAAAAAGAATGAAATCTTGTCAAGAAGAACTTTAAAGCTGACTTGGGTTTTCAGTTCTTCTGTGTGTCATGAAATATATAAGAAAAAAAACAAAACAAGAAATGTGGTATGTTGTTATAGGGGGATGATTAACTGCTACCACCCTGAAGTTGAGTATTTCCTGTAACAGCACATCCTTGTATTTTGGCACCACCACAGCAATTTGGTGAGGATTAACATGATTGAATGATGAAATACAACGTGAATCATGCTTCTCATCTAATTATAGTTGCGTTTAAAGAACAGCCACAAAACTTATTCTCGTTTTTATATAATTTACATTACGACGGAAAATTAAATCACCTTCTGACGAGACAGAATCGAAAATACAACAAGGTGTGTTATGATTTCCTCATCAAGAGTCATGAGAAAATGCATTTTTAATTTTTTACATTTTAAAAGAATTATAACCCTAGTAACTCTAAACTTATCCAGAAAACAGCCGGACTGACTGGGGTATCTATTAGGGGTATCGCAGTCCTGGAAGGCACCAGCACTGCCGAGTTCAGCATTTTACCTCATTGAAGACACACGTTTCAACTAATTAAGGAGGTCTGAATGGTGTACTTCACAGACAACAGGCCCACAGTTAGACACCCCTCCACTAAACCATTAGCTACCAGATGTTCTAAAAGGCAAGTCTCTATAAGGCAATTAATTACACTAATTACAAAAAGACCCCATCAGTCAATTTAATCATAACGTTGAGTGCTATATTAGATTATACCAGCAAACAGACTCACCTCTTTGGGTCTGCTGATTCTGGCTTGCTTGCCCATCCTGTGCCGTCTTTGGGAACGAGCGAGACGTTGGGGTCGTTGCCTTTGTTCTCCGCCTTCAAACTGGGCAGGTTGGCTGGGGGGGGCATGCGCCGTGCAGAGGCAACTTTACCAAGAGACTGCAAGCCATGACGAGGGGCAACTACAAACACAAATGCGAGAGCAGACCAGAAAGCGTCAACACATCTCAAGGTGGCACCACGCCAAAACCGTAGCCGCAGCGTACAAGCAAGAGGAAGTGAATTTCCCTGATTCATATATAACTCGGGAATTAATAGCTATCTGATGTCAATAGAATCACTTGGTACTTGGAATCGGTACACGGATAATTATTTCTATAACTGAGCTGTGCGACATCGCACTTACAGTTTCACTGAACACACCATCACTTATTTCTGAACCCTGAGAACATTTTGAAATGCGAGACGAGCCTGATCGTGAAACGGAGCCGAATAACTAGAGAGAAAGAAAGCGAGAGAGGGAGAAAGCTGTTCAACATGTCCTGGGGTCAGATTACTACAGATCTGAGACCAGGAAAAAAAATGATCAAGTCGTTATCAGAAGCAAATTTCGCACCGACCTTCCTGTGGCATTTTCAATCACATGCTGTGTTGTTATATTTAACACTTTAGTACAAACCAGTACATTTTTATTTTTTGGTGAAGATAAAATTTAAAATCCTGAATGTCAGCACGATGGGTTAAGATGCTTGGTTTGTAACACAGGCACTAAAATGATCGGGTTCACCAGCTCAAGCCCAGGCAACCAGCACAAGTGTGTGTATCATGTGTCTGAGCTATCATTTTTATTTTTTATTGCCCGGCAGCAGAGTGCGTCAGCACGCTACCAGTGTAGCTACCAGTAGCCAGTGTTCATTTTTCCTCAAATCCATGAACCAAAAACGTTTGGTGCTAAACTACATACTTGAACTGATATCTATTCTTCAGCGGTTTCATATTTTATCAGTGGTGTGATGCACCTCTGTGCTAGATCGCTTCTCATTCCCAGATCCCACTCATAAGGAGACGAGAGATTACTAATGCTAGATGTGGAAGGGGGTGGGGCTTACCTTGGTGCGTGTTAATAAATGGAGATTTCATAAGCCTATGCAAGTGTCAATCATTCCAGATTCGCATATCAATTAGCTTATCTCACACCCTGCAGCCTCTTATCCTGGTCAGGGTTGTGGTGGCTGTGCAGATTATCCCAGGAACACACCCTCGATGCATCACCACACAAATGCAAGAACACACACACACTTACACCAAGGGCAATTTATCTTATTCAATCCATCTACCTGCATGTTTTTGGGAGGTGAGAGGAAACCACAGAATCGGGAGCAAACCCACACGGAGAACACACACGTAGACAGTAACCCGAGCTCAGGTTCATACCTGGGACCCTGGAGGTGTGAGGCAGCAACTCTACCGTTACACATTCTGTGATCTTCTTTTCGGCCATTTTCGTTGGCGTATTTAAGAAGCAGCTCTTCGCTGGACTTTGGATATACTCAATGAACTGGAAATATTTTCAGGGACTCCTATTTCCACTAATTTTGAGGAGTTGCGTAAACGAGATAATCTTCCTGTATTTCGTCAGCAAACATGTGAAAGGATTAAAAGTTGGTCATCTGAGAGTCATAGGGCAAAAGCAGGCAGTTCTTGACCACATCTACTGACGGACGCACCAGACTCTCTAACGAGCACAACACGGTCGCGTAGATTACGTACAGCTTCGGAGAAAAACTGGGGAAGGCCAAAAAGTGCTGCACTGCATTTATTGTTAGCACGACGTTTACTGGCTTCGACGGCAAACATGAGGCTTAAAAACACCAAAACATCCTCGACAATGGCAACAATATGACTGTATATATGGAATATAAAACCATGCTCACTCCAGACTTTCGCATTTCACATCAAGACTTTAATCGGGTGTTTATATTTAAAAATAATACGCTTCACGGAGGTGTGATGTGCCTCGATGCTGTAACTACAGAATCGCGAGTAATGCGCAGTATGTTTGAGATGTGACTGTGCATGAAAGAAACTTGATTACAAAATGAAATACTTACCAACAGGCTTCTGTACTTCAAGGCTCTTTCCTTTGTAGGTATCAAACAGGTTGAGAGACGCATACTTGGTTTTGCCATCCTTCCCCTTTGCTGTTTGCCCAGAGCGCTCTGACATTGCGCTGCACGCTCATTGAGTATGGTGAGCCCTGAGACTGGCGGAGAGAAAGAACACATGAGGCAGAAATTGTCATAAAAGTCGATGCTAAAAATCAGCAGCCTTTTAATTGTGTCTGGAAAGTACAGCAATTATGTAATAAATGACGTCAGAACACACCGTCTGTTCTTTTGCAACTTTTTCACCGAACGCTTTTACACACAGGTAACAAATTAAAGTGGAAAATAATGAATCGACTTGAGAGGTTACACATCCTTCCTGAAAGGTGGAAGAGATTTAACTGAGTAATGTTCTGCTGTGCTCGCTGAAATGTAGACAGGCTTAGTTGACCTTGATTAAGGTGGTAAGAGGGAAAGATCTTCAGTGACTGTAAATAAAAAAATTTTTAAAAAAGGCAGGCTCATTATCGGGGTGAACGCAGGAGCTTCAGTCACATTGTCAGCGGTGCTTCAGTAGCAGCAGTGACTAAAGAGACATCTGCAGTAAACCGGGGTGGAAACTGTTCAGCCAGGAGCACGTTTAATGAGTGACGTTTAGGTCTGAGCAACAACGGTCCGTCTACAACTACACCAAGTGGGATTATTATTATTACAGTGGAGTCGCAGCAGGGTATGAGTGCACGTCTGAGAGTTCAGTGGTGCTGAGATGTGGGGAAAAGGTGATCTGGGCAGATAATTAAAGGATAGTTTATACTTGCTATTAGCTACGTGTATGCAGGATGGCCACCGTGTGTATCCTGCGGTCACTTGCCACATCCTCAGAAATTAACGTGATGCGTTCACGTGGTGCAACACCGATATAAATAGTGGAACGTGACACTGTTTCTGCAACTGAATAAACAAACTAACGTGTCTCAAATCACATACATCATAATATAGTACACCGTTATTGCGGACTAACACCAAAGAGATTTTCCTATTGCAGTTAATATTTGGATTTTAAAAATGCCTAACGAAAGGTCCGTTTTGAGCACCGGTTTTCCAAATCTTCTAGAGTAGGAAATATTTTTAAATGTGCAGTAAGCGTTTTAGATGTGAGACACGGCAACTGCAGGAAGTCTGAAAGAGAAACGGAGCTTGTTAGTACTTTTAACGTCGCCGTACATGAAACTGCTAAACGTTACAAAACAGGGATGTTGTGGCTGCGACCTGCCATCCAGCGGCTGGCGCTTTTAATCCTCCAGTTTAATATATAATTTAAAGTATATATTTAATATACTTTAATCCTGAGTATTTGAACACTGCTGCTCGTGTAGCAGCCGCACGTGACAGTGTCCATGGTTAAAAGCGCTATACGAACAAACTGACACTGGAGTGAGGTGTTAAGAAACCGACCGGTGTCCGTCGTGCCACTACAGTTCAGACACGCGTGTGTTGTTGTGGCCCACACCTTTATCCTGTGTTTCCCTTTAATCTGGGACTCACTCATGATCACTACATCACAGTCAGGACACAGAAATGCTCTTGCTTTGCTTTGTAATGCTTTCAATACCCACTGCAATTCATTACACCTTTCCATGCTCTTACATACAGACAAAGTGCCTGTTATTCGAAACAAGCAGCTTACGGCTTAAATGGAGTTCATAACTCTGTGTTGTGGGACAGACGTATTAAATGAAAGTGTTAGCATGCGACACTGCCACACACAGCACTACTGTAGGAGCAATACTGTGTTTATGTAGCTAGTGAGTGAACCACACCTGCTTAAATTAAATCACACGCACGTTTCCTTTAGATGATCTTAATCATGACGATTTTATGAATCCGAGAACTCAAAATTCAAACACGATTGAGTTCCGATTTAGCATCCTGTAGTGACAAGAACCTAAACTGTGCGTGTGAAAACTGGCCTCTCCAGGTTTTGTTGATACGCCGATTATAGTTTCAATTCTCGATATAGCCTGTTAGGAATGATGATTATTTGTAACTCTAACGCGTTTGGTTTAATCCTGGATTTAAGCGGCATACGAAGACCATCCCCCTTTCTAACGTTAATTAACTGTTTAACTCGTGCGGGAATTCACTGGCGATCTAAAGGCAGACTTGACATCATGAAAAGTCTCAGAATGTACAACTGAGCTGAACTGACGTGTGATTTGACGAGACCGCAGCGCAGGTATTACAGCTCACACCTTCAGCGCCTGTGTGACGTGAACGTACAGGGAAAGTGAATATGACTTTCACACGGACCGGACAGATGTGGTTGCCATGGTGACGTGTTTATAAATGATGCCCCCGTGTGTGCGCGCACGCTCCGAGAGAGAGAGAGAGAGAGGCCGCAGCCATGGCAACACCAAGGTTGATGGTGAGCGTTTCACTTCTTGCCAATAAATCCCACACAGATTTAGTTCAGTGTGTACACTAAAGCGTCCCAGTTTATGTAACGACAGCGTGTACACTGCATCATGTGTCGTAGTGTAAGAGTTACAACTGCCATTCCTTAAAATAAACTCATGCACAACATTATATAGAAGTAGACCTGCAGAGTTTGAAACACAACGTACATAAAATCACCACTGCACTCCGGCACACGCCGATCGAACCCCCACAGCAACACAGCGACGATGAGAGGAATCGAACGAAGAGACAACCTTACGCCGTCTTTGCATACGGTGTTCAGTCTGTTTGCATGTTTCTCTTTTGTGCATTTTGTTCGTGCAGGTGCTCGGCCGAGAGGGTCTGAGCGAGGTGGTCCAGGTCCAATCTAATCTAATCATTTCTGATTCGAACCCGACCTCCAAGACAAATTGAGCCAAAAGGACAGTTTTACAGAGACGCCATGTGTTCTGGATATTTGGACTCACAAAACCGCAAGAATTAATAACTTATTGAGCACCTTCTCCATGCTCAGGTCACGTTTCTGTTTCTGTTTCATTGCGTTCCCGATACAGCTGATTTACAGGCATGGACGCCATAAAGACGCCATAAAAAGCGCACAGACACCAGAGAGCACAAAATGAACGATCAGGATAAACTTTTTCCCCCACAGGATAAAAGTGGAAATTATTTTAACTCTCTTCCATGCCAATACAAATACTGAATCATATCCAACATTATTAATAACGCTAAGCAAGCTCTAACTCCTCCGTCCATGATGTGTTTGTTTACGACGCAGACAGACCGGCCCGTCCTCTGATGATACAGCAACATTTCTCTGGTTATAACTGAATAATTCATTTTATTTGTCTTAATTTATGGGTTTGTGTTGGCTCACTTAATTTTGTTTTATTCTTCTCGAGGATGTGTTGTTGATCGAGACTCCAAAGCTCTTCTAGAAGTTTCTCTGATGAAGGCGTCTGCTAAATGCAGTAAACGCAATAAAAAATAAAGTGACTGAACTTCAAAAGTTACATTCCAGATATAAAACTGTGTAATCCACGTCAGTTATATAATTTCTGAAGTCGAGGTTCACATCAGTTAGTCTTCTTATGTAAATTCACATGCACTCAGGAACGTTTTTTTTATATTTGTGAGATTTTTTTATGCTTACCAGATTACTTGTGTAAACGTTTGTACAAACCTTTTACACACATCTGTTTGTGTCCAGATAGATAAATGAACAAAAGTCGTTCTCAAAAACATCTTTTTAACAGTGTTTCCACACTTAGTTCCTTTCAGCCCTCAAAACGAATCAAAACAATTAGACAGCATCTTTCGCGCATATGCGAACACTCCGAACGAACTCCTAGCCTTCTGAAACGAAACGAGCCGAGACCACCTCCCAAGGCGGCTTCTGCTCGGTTCACTTCAAGTCCGCATTGCGGTTTGCTTAACCTGTGAATAGCGAACACAAAGTGCTCCAGGTCCGCGTCACCTTTTGCCAGTGTATTTCAGCCTCCTGGGCTTGCTGTAGACAGATTACATGCTATTGCACTGTGACACTCAAAAAAAAAAAAATAAATAAATAGGCAGATCCATAGCCACTGTGAACTACAGTGTGAACAGAAAGAGGACTGAGGCCCCATGAGGGATGAAGTGGACCAGAAAGAGAAATGAGTCCACTTTCAAATGAAATAGCAATGTGAATGCAAAATGAAACGAGTCCCTTTTCTGTTGGTCCACTTACTTTAACAGGATTGAATTTAAAACTAAAAAAAAAAAAAAAGAAAAAGAAAAGGACTATTTGTGACCCATCATATCAAATCAGGTATCAAGTCACATTTTAGGTGATTTGAGTTATACATATTTTTAGATTCCTGGTTCAATAACCTCCATTTTGATACCAAGTGTATTACTCTATCATGTGCATGTCACCATAGCAACAGTGAGAGTCTGTTTACAAGGAGAGCATCGGAAAAGTCCGTAGAAATAGAAAATATAAATATATACACTACCAGTCAAAAGTTTGGACACACCTACTCTTTCATATGATTTTTCTTCCTTTTTTTTTTGCTTTCTACGTTGTAAAACATTACTGAATACATCAAAACTATGAAGCAACACGTATGGCATATACT
>JAQMYM010000021.1:3561584-3587199 GCA_030014255.1 Parauchenoglanis ngamensis
CTGAGCACTTAGACTGATTAGCATACAGACTAAGCAGCAAGGAGATATATATACACACATACACACACACACACATATATATATATATATATATATATATACTATGTATATATATATACTATGTATATAATATATATATATACACATTTCATGATGTAGAGAAATCCCAAATCCCATTTATATTTTTTATAAATTTATTAAGAAATTATATATTAAGAGCAGCATTGATGTTTCCCATCCCAGTACAGTCATATCACTTAGTTTAAAACAATTTTTAAACTATATTTAAGTGTGCAGTAACACTTTGATTTATTAACGAATGACACGTCGCATATTTTAAGGGTTTATAGATTTAATGTTGTGGACCATCTGAGAGGTAAGTTACTTCCTGTAATCACTCGGGTTATAGCCACTTCCCCAACACTGATATGTCATGGTTTATGCCTTACTTGTAGATTATTTGGGTGGGGAGGTGGGAGCTCTCTACATGAGCTAAAATACTGAAACTGAATTACATTAGGTGAGGACAGAACACAGAATAATATAATACAACATGTCAAATCTTGTCTATCATCAACATCCAAAGCAATTGATTTGTCAGGGACTTTTGGATGATTGGCAGGAGTTTGTAGAGAAGAAGTACCACAGGAGGAGCACAGTTACAGACGAGAAATCTTATAGAGGTGACAGTTTAGAAGTGTGAACTTCATCATTAGAGAAATTATCCCTGGAGAAGAGCTAAGTCGGTTCAAGGACCTGAAACATTTCAGAAACACTTCAGTAGCCATACAGACTGATTTTTGCTAAAGAGATACTCTCGTAACAGTCTTTATGGCCTTTTTCATAGATGACAAAGATGTGTTTCTTGTCATCTTTTAGCGATGTTAAACAGGAATAACCACTTGGTCCTGCCCAGATCTGAAAAGTCTTCTTTTGCCATGATTTACCATCAGTCAGAGACCAGCGCAGAGTCAGATTCACCCCTGGAGGACAGAAACAACAGGAGAACATAAGACAATGATGATCCTGTCTTAAGAATTCGGACTATGATGTCACAAGGTTTGAACTTCCTTCTTTACCTTTTAATAATAAATTGATCTGAACTTGTAAATGCTACACCTGCTTGTACTCGTAACCCTTTAAACCAATTTGCAGTCATGAGAGGACGTTGGAAAATCATCAAAGAATATTCCAGGACATTCTTCATTTTTTTCATTCTTTTGTTTTTTTGTTAATGGACATTCATGCTACCTTGCTAATACCAACGTTAACATCTGAGACTGACTGCATCTTGCACTGTACTTTCTAATCTTTAATCATCCCTGATAAATAATACAGCAGCATTTAATTTTTTACTTTGCTTTCCAAATTTCCAAATAGCATTTGTGCACAGTGAGTGTTTTTTTTTGTTTTTGCACACCTCATTATTAAACCATAATACAGCTTGAGGTTGAACAGTGTGTCACAGTAGCAAAACCATGTCTGCCATGTAATTGTCCCATAACATTTTAAACCGTCCTCACTCACTGTTCTGGGAGTTGGCTGGGTTGCTGAAGTACAGCAGTCCTCCCTTCTTTAGAGCTCCAGCCGCCACCACGGGGTCCACCAGCGTGTCATCGAACCTCAGCTCCTCCACGGGCAGAGTCTCTCCTCCGTCCAGGCTTCGCACCACCATCCTGCAGCGGCAGTGGTAGTTGTTCTGGTTCCGCACGTTAATCACGATGCTGCCGTCCTGCAGCTCCACCGGCTGGGGGTGAAAGCAATAGAAAGGAGGGAGTGATAGAAAGGAGGACATACATACAACAACTACCAGTCAGGGAGGGTGAAGGCCATCATGTGTGTTTTCCAATACCACATTTATTTTTTCTGAACTGCTTCACTGGGCAACATAACACACTCAGAGAGAAGCGCTATCTGTCTTCTTCCGAATACATGAGTTCACAGAGGCCCAGAATTGGCTATAGTGTCTCCGTCATTGACAGGAGTAACAGAGTCTGCCCCTCCCACCCAAAGAGTACAGCCAAATTTGCTCCTAATTATGGATAGCTGTTGTGGAAGTGTCAGGATTCAAACTTAGCGATTTCATGTGGACAGGGTGAATGCTTTTCGGTGCCACTCAGGAGCCATAATCTTAACGTAGCTTTAGAGCTATAAAAAAATAGTTCCCATAATGTGCAAGAAATAGCCAAAGCTACAAGAAACAGCTCCCTAAAAATCTTAGGAAGAAATCTCAAGTGGAAGCAGCGCTCAGAGTGGGGAACTTTATCCTCTGGTCAAGTGTACAGAGGAAATTACAACAGATAGGGAACCAGGGAGATTATTATTAGAGGAACTCGGATCAAAAATCCTTTTGATAGGACATAAACTGAACTACAAATGAATGAGAACACAGAACAACAACAAACAAAAAAAAACCCTAAAGTTTCATGCAGTAACAAATCAAAACACAGAGGTTGAATTAAAAGGTGATGTTTTTCATCTACGAATATTATTCCATTGTTTACTTACACAAGGAAGCAAGAACATTTCAGCTGATTGATAGATTTCTCTGAGTAACACAAGGACAAATAACAAAGGTGCTATTTTCCTTTGTGTCCATTGTACTAGTGATATCACACTTGCTGCAAGTCTTTAGGCATGTCAAATCCAAAAACAGATCATGAGTTCGAAATTCTTTGTCGATTACCTGACACTCATCAGGGTTGAAGTCCTGCCTCTGTTTGGGCTGGTTATAAGGGATGCTCTTCAGGGATCCACCGTTCTTCCATGTGCGCCCATGATCGTCACTCAAGATACAGAAAACCCCATCACCCTCGATAGTGCCATGGCCACACACCACCAAACGCCCCTTCGCAGGTGGATGGTGTTTCTGTTGGTGTTGATACAAAAAAGCCAAGATTAGTGCATAAGATCTATAAATAATGCACTGATAAGAAACCATTCAAAAACTAGACAGGGTTTAGAGATGGTACCTGAATGCCAAATCCTGGACCTGGGATGAAGCTCTTGACCCCAAGATGGACAGAAAGATTGCGAGGAGCGCTCCAAGTCACGCCATCGTCCAGACTCTCCACTAACATGGTGCTAGAAGGGCTGCATTCGTAGCGGTAGAAGCACAGAGAATAGATCAGCATCAGGGATCCTGTTTCTTCATCCACAACGACAGAGCCTAAGTTCGAGCCATCAGTGTGAATCCCATCGTCTACTATGAAGGTAGTCGGAGACCATGTAGCTCCTACAGTGAAAGCGGTGATTAACGCAAGACAGCCGCTCTGCATGTGCAACAGAAGTCGTGATGGGTAAATCTAACACACCTTTGTCTGTTGAGCGTCTCATGGCTATAAATTTGGCCTCCATGTCAGTCGAGGACGTCTTACGACCCTCTGCAAACGCCACCAAATGTCCGCGGGGGGTGAAGCTCAGCAGGGGAATCCGGTATGTGTGCACCATCCCAGCCCCGCCGCCCACCCACAGCAACTGCTCCTCAATAATAATAGGATTGATCTGATAGAGACAAGAGGGCAAGGTAAAGAAAAACAAACAAACAAAAAAAATCTTTTGCACTATTAATGTGTTTCTTTAATGTGACACGTTTAGGTATGAAATAACGTCTGGCTGGACGTTTTATTCTTCTTGTTTGTAACATCATATTATTCGGCTATTATAATTATACAGCTATTGGCTGATTTTGATTGATTAATTCTTATAACATCATCGCTCTGACAGGAGCTACAGCTGCAAGGCAAATGTGTATGTTAATGCGCTTGTTCTAATTCTAATATGTTATTGTTTCTATGGTAACAGCTAACACGGGATTTTGGTTTTGTATATCAGAAGCTCCATATAATCAAAAGCTAATACAAATCTGATTAACAAACAGACTATTTCACCAAGATGAACATATAATTGCAGATAAGTTTTCTATAAGGAGATTTATGGAAGGAGTCTCCAGTGTCAGGGCTTGGTATGAGGCAGTATGTTTTCCATCATGGGAAAGTCTTCAGGACAGATGGCTAACAGGAACTTGTTTTCATTACCTATAAGTATAATCTAGTAATCTAGATTTACTCTGTAGGTTTTTGAGGGTATCTGTTAGCAGAAATGGAGTATATCTTCCATAATGTACTCATGCAATTCCTCAGTATGTTTTCATTAGTGTATAATTACTTGTAATTACATTTCATTGTGTTTTCATAAGCTTAGAATGAGCACTTTATATCTACATAGGGAGCGGGTCCACCTCTACAGAGCCGCCATGTTGCACTGCTACAGTATCCCAGGACGGACAAACCTCTAGAGAGCGCCTTCCACATTTCATGTTTTTACGTGTGGCAACATGAATCCTGAAGGAAGCACCAGAAGGACAACAAAGAAGAAGAAAGAGGACAAGGAAGAAGAAAGAAGTGCTGGATAACAAGTTTGAGAATCCAAATTTTGAAAAATGGGGGATCATACTTGTTATTTAGCACAAAAAAAAGCAAGAAAGTGTGAATGTAAGTATTTGGAAGAACGCTACAGGCAGCTGACGGCTACCATACGCTCTGATACATGCTCGGAAAGGGAGGGGTAAAGGGAGGGGGATTCAGCTGGTTGAATCTTACATAGTGGACCTTTAATACATAAAAATTGTGATCACTGGCACAATGCTGTAGTATAAAAGGAATAAAATACTTCTAGTGTGTTGTTACTGGACAATAATAACTTCGGGGTGGTAACAGTAACCCTGTTTTGTGTCAGCCTGCATGAAACAACCTCACTGTTGATTATTTTCCTATAACAGCACACCCTTAAGTGTTTAATTCCTTACATATACTCACTTCCTTTTCTGCACGTGCGTGTTGACGTGGTGAAAAATGTTATCAAAAGCCATTATGTGAGATAAAAAATTTTGTCTGGTAACTCGTAGTAAGGAATCTTGTGACATGAACTACAATTGTAAACTAGTTGACTTTCCTGCAATCTGGCAACCCTACAGCTCACACTACACCAGTTGAACCAGATGTCATTTTTATTTATCAGTCTTGTCCACTGTAACTAAATAACAACAACACAGAAACATGGTCTCTTTCCTGCTACAGGAAGTGAATAACACCTTCTCTAACCGCCTGAAGCAGACAACAGATTTAGATTAGGCAATAAATTTAATCAAATGAACCAGGAAACAAAGTTGTAAGTGTATTTGTTTTGTACCTGGGCGTCGTCTGAGACGGCAAAACAGCTCCCAAACATCCACCACCACCACATGGAGAGCTTCATATCTGAAAACACATGACTGAATAAAGAGAAAAGAGCTTCTCTGCTTTTACCACCGTTTGAAAGTAAAACCCACAGGACCGCGGATTCACACTGAAAATCAAAAGAGAACCAGTTTCACATTCAGCACACACATGACCTGATGTGCAGTGAAAGCTCAGGGCCGCTGGGGGCGCTGTAACACACATCCACACCGGGAAGCTGTGAGACTTCACCTTTTCATCATTATCATTAAAGGAAAAGCCCGCTCAGAAATACTTTTAGGTTTGTAATTAAATATTTGTGGTGTCTTTAGTGATTCCCTTGCTAAATTTGTGCATTTTGGTGGTGTATTTTTGTTATTCCTGTGAGAAGTTACCGGCTGTGTGTCACACTGATGTCACAGGTGGACTTTGTTACTGCAGGTGCAGTTACAATCGAGTTTAAGAGGAGAAACACATTGGAGGTTTCACTGTTGACCTCTTTTGTTGCTCACCATTTTCCAGCGACGTTTCATTTTCTAGGCCGCTAATCCATTGCGGGTCACAGGAGCTAATCCCAGCTGACATCGGGTGAGACGTGGGGTACACCCTGGACAGGTCAGTAATCTATCGCAGAGCTAACAAAGAGATGAACAACCATTCACACTCTTAGGCAATTTAGAGTAGTCAGGTTACCTAATCTGCATGTTTTTGGATTGTGGGAGGAAACTGGAGAACCCAGAGGGAACCCACACAGGCCCAGGGAGAACATGCAAACTGTCAATTAAAGTGAAATTACGCAGATGGACCAACCAAAAACATGACCTTTTATTATAAAAATAAATCCTGGACACAAAATAAAGATGACATGTTAAGATGGATATGCAAGTAGAGTAGAGTGAATTTGACCATTTAATGTTCTAATAGATTTTAATGAAACCACAATGGTGTATTCAGGACATTATTCTGAAGCACAGAGGTGCAGGGGTTTTTGCATGTTCTCCCTGTACCTGCATGGGTTTCCTCCCGATGCCCTGGTCCACAACCAGAGACCTGTCCAGGGTGCACCCCGCCTGGCCCAACCTGCCCACATCGACCCCACACAGAAGTGAGAATAAGGGTGTGTGTCTACATAGCATTTTTCTTGGCAAATAAGTGCTGACAGGGCGCTGGGAAGTGCTTTGGGAGGGTTTTGGCAGAAAAAGCGCTGGTTTAATCCGAATAACAAAAAACACTGCACATTGGTTTTGTTTTTATGAAAACAATATCTTGAAAAAAAAAATCACCAGTAACCACCATATGATTGGTTGCCTGAAAAGGAGCATCAGTGAAGACACCAGAAACTGGCCGCAGCACTTTTTCTCTAGGCAGCCGCATGTGGTGGCATGCGCGTGTTCTTCGCTGGGGACGCCTGACAGTAGGGGGCGCTATAACTTTTAAAGAACTGTTGCTCAGGAGACATGCACTGCAGACAATTTAGGTCTAACTACTTTTTCCAAAAAGAGAATAAAAAAATTAAAAAAACAAAACAGAAATGTTGCCGTTTCTTTCCTGTAACTTTAGTCTCTGTATTTTATGAAGTAGATTTTTCAAACCATCAGTGTATCAGATTCATGACAAAACAGTTTCAAAGTCTGTAAAGGAATGAAGATGCTCATGCTTGTGTTTGTATAGGTGTGTCAGCTGGAATAGTTCTCTTATTGCTCAGAAGTCAGTCATATTGTTACCTTTGACTGCTGTCTTTAAAGTGGCTGAGTACAGGGTGTGTGCGTGTGTGTGTGTGTTTACTGCAGTGTATTCCTCCTTAAAGCACATACCAGCTGTATTCTAGTGGTGAGCAGTGGGGTATTGTACTAGACTATATTGTATTGTTTCATGTGTACATGTGATTGCTGTGTTTATTTGTTTTCAGTCTACACACAGAAATCAGTCCGAAAAAGCTTTATTGTTGTGTCGGTGTCAGTGCATAAATACAGACAAATATCTGAAAATGTCCATGAATGTCATTATTAAAAATATTACAAAAGCACAATAGTGATTAAATCTGAAAGCAGTACTACCATTTGGACTTTTAGACAAAATGTATTGTATTGTTATACACTCAACAACAAAAAATAGCCAAAAAAAGGTCCTTAGAAGTCAAATTCCACTTTATTACTTACTGTATACATTCATGATGCGGCATATATCTGAATGTGTGTCATTCTATGATTAGGATGTAATCTGTTACTGATATTACATTTACAAATATGTACACTCCTGGGCAAAAAAAAAAGAGGCAAACCCAATATTGTAAAACATGAAGCTTTTAATGGTCTCAACAAAAATCATTGGGCAGAAAATGAACAAGAAGTGAAAAAGCGCTCCTGAGACCTCGGCCGCCTTTTGCTGGTCGGTGCTGAAACTGTTGAGGAGAAAAGCCGGAAACAGGGACGTTCACTTACATAGTCTTCTGGTACGCAAAGAGCAAATCATGAAAAGATTGAAATGTTTAAGTGATATAAAATTTAAACTAACTTGTCTGGGGGTTCAAATTTTTCCAAAATATCTTCAGTTTGAAGACTTTAACATCGAGTGGAACAACACGGACTCTTCTTTCTCTAAACAGTTTACCCACCAATCTTCAACATTTAAAGTTTATCAATGGAAAAGCTCCCACACCTATTGACTTTATCTATTTGTTTCATTCTTGCTCATTTTCCTGACCAGTGATTTGCTGTTGAGACCATTAAAAGCTTCATGTTTTGTAACATTGGGTTTGCCTCATTTTTTTGTGCAGGAGTGTGTAACGATAAAAGCCATATTAAAACACATGTAAAGTGTCCTTTACTACAACCTAACCATGAAATATAAGAATTTCTGATTCTTTTAGCGTTAATGTGTGAATCCATTTAACATCTCATGTCTGAAACATCCATTTCTACAAGTCATTCATTATAGGTTACAAAAAAAAAAAAGAAGAATTTTAATTTAATTCACTCAACCTCTTACCTGAATACACATAGCTGGAATTTCCTGAAGATCCAGAGAAGAAGAAAAGCACACTCTTATTCTTTCTTCTTTATTTTCAATAATACAGTGGTATTGCCTGGCAAAATTACAACCATGGTATCCAAATTATACAATGAATGTAGGTTATTCATTACAAATACATTTTAAGCAAATCATTTGAATGTCCTTAATGATCTCATGCTATTAACATGGATGTTAGTTAGAAAAGAAATAAATTAATAAAATCTGTTATTCATTTAAGAGCAAAGAATCCTCATGGAATAATGTTCGGGTTAGATTTATGTTTTCCTAGGCTTATGCTGAAAATTTATTTTAAAAAAACAAAACAAAAAAAAACCCCAATCACATTTCAGATTTAGAAGGGCGCCGCAGGCGTGGAGTCTTCCTCCCGATATCAAAACAACTCCTTGGTATTAGTTTATTTTTCCATGTGCATCTAATTCCTTATACATGAATAACTTCAGAAATTTGTGCGAACTGTTTCCCACACGCATGTAAACACACTCCTTTTTATACTATATCCTTGTCATAATCGTTGACAACCCTGAAAAAATAGGTTTAATATAAATTCTAGAACGGCCTGTACATTTATTCTAATAAACACTAAGAATAAGTTTCATTCACATTCTCTTGTAAAAAAATAATCCCTAAAATCCAATACTGTATGAAGAGTCCTTACCTCATGAACAAAAACGACAGCGTTGAAGACGAAAAGCCAGAGGACGGCGCATACCTGAGATGAACTCAATCACAGAGATTTCACAAACATTTCAGCACGCGCATGTGACTGACCACACCAGTGTGTAGAAGATCAGCTGCTAACGACTGTCATGTGATATAAAATGTGCTGTTTGGATTTTTTTTTATCACTGGGTGGTTAATGAGTTCATACAGAAACATGTGCAGGCGTAATAAAAATAAATAGATTATGTGCGCAGATCTGCTTGTGGTGAAGTGGAATGAGGACAATTATAGAACTCAAAATAACTTTATAACCAAGTCCATTAGGTTTAAAAAGTAATGATTAACAAAAATTTATCAATCATTTTAAACTATTGCAGTTCCAAAGTCTTCAGGTGTCTGTAGTTTTGGATGACAGTCGATCAAGCAGTTCCTCGAGTCTTGGACTGGATTATCGGTCATGTTTACAAGGTGGAATTATTCAAAAGCATTACACTTCCTGTTCATGTGTGGCAAACAGCAAGCACATAACCCTCGGAAATTTACTGCAAATTCAGATCACACCTTTCCTCTGCTCGTGCTGTAATAAATACACTCACTTCTGTTTCCCTTTGTCACTCCCGTGGCGTGCCGTGCTCTCGCTCTACTTGCCGCCGTACAGGTGGATTTTGGCGACGGAGATGGTCTCAATGCATTCTTTGTGGCCCTTCTCATAAATGATGTAGATGTACTTCTTATCTTCGACGGAGTTCCCGACGAGAGACGTCATGGAGGAGTAGCAGCTCGGCCCGGGCCAGATCTGCATGGCCTCATCTTCCCACGTCGTCCCGTCCGTATAAGACCAGCGGAGAGTCAAGTTCACCCCTGGGGGAGAGATACGACACGTTAAACACTAGACAACAGGGACGCATCCACACATCTGATAATTGTAATAATGTAAGAAATCAAGAATGTAATGTAATAATCATGAAATTGTTGTCATGTAATATGAAGAAATTCCTAACCTCACTAAAAATGCCAGGCCTATGAATATGCATGATATGCAAATTGAAACAACATCGTCCCCCATGACACACCCATTCCCCGTTACCTTGGTTACAGAGTAGCATTTTCATCCCTGGTCTAAGAGTGAAGCTATAAAGTGGAGCATTTTTGTAAAAGTGTTTCTAGTCACTTCACAGGGCTCTGAGACCAGGTTCTCTCCTCCTCACTCACTCTTCTGGGAGTTGGCCGGGTTGCTGAAGTACAGCACTTGCTCCTTCTGCAGAGCTCCAGCCGCCACCACGGGGTCCACCAGCGTGTGGTCGAACCTCAGCTCCTCCACGGGCAGAGTCTCTCCTCCGTCCAGGCTTCGCACCACCATCCTGCAGCGGCAGTGGTAGTTGTTCTGGTTCCGCACGTTGATCATGATGCTGCCGTCCTGCAGCTCCACCGGCTGGGGGTGAGAGCAACGTCGGGGTCAAGATCATTTAATTTATAATAAATATACTAATGAACAGTATAGCATGAGTAATGCTAGGATCAGGCTACACCAATTCAGCCCAATTTTGACAATTTTTTTAGTGGCCAACAAATTTCCAGCCCAAATATGAACATCAGGACAATATCAAAGAACAGCAGTGTGAGGTCTGGGACACCCCAACACACCCTGACCGAGGCTAGCATGTCAGAATTTGGGTATTTTTTGTATCTTCGTACCTGACACTCATCAGGGTTGAAGTCCTGGCTCTGTTTGGGCTGGTTATAAGGGATGCTCTTCAGGGATCCTCCGTTCTTCCACGTGCGGCCGTTATCGTCGCTCAGGATGCAGAAAACCCCGTCGCCCTCAATATTGCCGTGGCCACACACCACTAAACGGCCTGCCGCTGGATTCAAGCGTTTCTGTAGAAAGACGTCAACATGATCACGTGATGTAGGTGTGGGCGCTATGCGTATTGGTCAAAGTAAAGGAGGTGTGGCTTCTGTGCCTGTCAGTCAAAGTAAAGGAGGTGTGGCTTCTGTGCCTGTCAGTCAAAGTAAAGGAGGTGTGGCTTGATCATGTATCGAGATGTGCATTGTATCATTTTGGAAAACGAAACACACTATACTATTTTTAAGGGATTAAATCCGTGTATTAAGCTTTGAGTTCTGATTAAGGCTCCAAGAGTAAACCTTAAGAAGAGACTGATAGAACAGCCAGAACAGAATGACAAGCAGGAGTCCCACCTGAATGCCGAATCCCGGCCCAGGGGCGAAGCTCTTCACCCCGAGCTGGACGGAGAGATTGCGAGGAGTGCTCCAGGTCAGACCATCGTCCAGACTCTCCACTAACATGGTGCTGGAGGTGCTGCACTGGTACCGGTGGAAGCACAGAGAGTAGATCAGCAACACGGAGTTAGTTTGATCATCCACTACAACCGAGCCAAGGTTCAAGCCATCCACCAGATTGCCATCATCCACTATAAAGGATGTAGGAGACCAGGTAGCTCCTAGGGGTTGAAGAAACATGACAGAGATGATTTACTAAGAAACATGTATTTTGTTGCCTTTTTAATGGCAATTTCAGTTTGTTTGTGCAGATGAGCATGTTTGTTTAAACACCTCTGTCTGTGGAGCGTTTCATCGCGATGAACTTTGCCCCGATGTCACTTGACGAGCCTTTCCTGGCCTCAGAGAAGGCCAGCAGGCTGCCTCGAGACGTGAACGTCAGCAGAGGGATACGGTACGTGTTCACCTCGCCTGCGCCGTCACTCACCCACAGCAACTGCTCGTCATAAATCAGTGGCTTGATCTGCATCTGTTAGAATAAATAATACAATAAAGAGCATGACTGAAATACGAGAAATGACTCAGCACTATCACATACAACAAAATAACCAGAGATTCCAGAATTATCATGGTTATAAAACATTAAAAGATCCTAAAAGGGTTATAAACTCTTACATTTGGTTTATATCCAGCATAAAAGCTCATGTGATGAAGGGTGACTGAGGCCAGTTTATTCCACAAAAGCATGCCATGCAAAAGTTTGTACACCCATTGAGGAGAAAAAAGGCCTTCTGAGAAGTTGAAATGTGGGCACTTCATTACATGCTTATTTATTTAATAATAAATACTTATTGTATAAATACTGTTACACACCCCCCACACACAAAAAAACCCAAACAAACAAACAAAAAATGTCCCCATTGTGATGGAGGACTGAGATGACTATGTCAAACTTGTCAGACACTGACAAGATTCTGTGGTCACTGAAATATTTTTGTGTTTTTCTCTTTGACATGTCAGGATTTGGATCATCGTCCTGAAAGAAACAACCCTGGATGCAAATTTTGGCAGCTGCAGCCAGATTTCCATTCAAAATATCTTGGAAGTTCATGGACTCTTAAGAAAGTTCCATGGGCTTTTGGAGGCAAAACAGCCCTACAGCATCACCGATCCTCCACCGTAATTACATAACAGTTGTTATAAGGCTATTTTCCCCATGAACAATCCTAATTTTAATAGGAAAAAAACCTCTTATTTACGCTTCTCCCACTGGATAGCGAAGGCATTATATTTCTGAATTGTCCGTGCATCCTGGCAGCCAAGGCATGTCTATGGACAGCGTTGGTGTCAACAGTTACATGTTTTGTCTCATCTGACCATAAAATATCATTCCTAAGATCTAGCAGAAGAATTCCAAATTTCAGTATATAGTGCGAGACCCCCTACATGGCATGAGATTGGGAAAACATTTAGTCTCTACTGATTAAGTGCGGTGACACAGTGGACATTTCCAGTGACTCTGGTTCAGTCCAGAGCTTGGATTATTTATTTAATAATAAATACTGCATCCCCGAATCACACGATATTCCTGGGAACAACTCCGGATCCACCACCACCTTGACCAGGATAAACTGGTTACTGAAAATTAAATTCAACAAAAAAGTTATCTTCTCTGAAGCTCAAATGTGACGATATTTATCAAGAAGAATGTCTTTTACAAAAAAACATTGTCCCAGCTGTGCACAGAAGTGATAAGGCACCAATCTGTAAAGCTATCGGTGGTACAAAAACTACTAATCAATATGCTTTTTGCCTGCTATGTAGCTTTTGGATCCTCCAAACAATCATTAAGATCCTTCATGCATTCGTGTGTTTCCGTAATATCCACGAAAAGCGCCGAATTCACGTGTTACTTGTATAGCTTTTTTAGGAAGTTTTCTTTTGCTGTAGAACACCACCATATGACATTATGACCTTCAGTGCTTATTTATACTCCTGACCTGCATGTCGATACTTAATTAAACTCACAGCTCACTGTATTCATCAACTGTTGCTGTAGTTCTTAACCTTATTTGTGTTTTTATTACCTCTGAGTGCAGTGTAGAAGCCAGCAGTAACATCCAGATTGAACTCAGATACAAAAATAAACCCATCCTGCCTGTCTCCTTGGGTTCTTTGAGTACAGAAAGCTGGTTAAAGAACCAAACACGCCGCCGGCTTTTTAAAAAAAAAAAAAATTAAAAACAGTGTAAAGCAGACCGTCGATTGTTCACAACATTATCCGGAACCTTGTCACATGATGAGTGACGTAGGAGGTCACGTGATCCGTTAAGCTTACAGCTTTGCTGGAGCGTTGAGTAGCGTACTGGATGCGCACACAATGCGCAGACTGCTTGTTTTTAAGAAATTAGAAAGCAACATGGACATTCGTCATTATTGACACCATAGACTTAACGTCTATAATATGTCTTCTGTAGCCACAATTACAGGATTGACAATTATTTACACCGATCATACATGTTAATCCCTTGAGATGGGTCTAGTATCATTAGTAATTTAACAAACTTCATTTGCCTTAGATGCATGCATCATTTTCTAGTAAAGAGTATAACAAGAGATTCTAGATGTGGTTGTGCGTTTCTGCATAAGTCATCCACCATACCATGTAATGATTTCCCTTCTCAGATGTGCACTATACAGTATGTCCAAAGGTTTGTGGCCACCTGACCATCGCACCCATATGTGTTTGTTGAACATTCCATTCAAGATCCACTCCTCTGTGAAGGCTTTCCACTAGATGTTGGAGCGCGGCTGTGGGGATTTGTGTTCATTCTGCTACAAGAGCATTAGTGAGATCAGGTACTGATGTTGGGTGAGAAGGCTCCAGTTTCGGTTCATCAGAAAGGTGTTCCTGGGGTTGAGGAGAGGGCTCTGTGCAAGACACTGAAGATCCAATATTCCAGCCTTAACACACCATGTCTTTATGGAGCTCACGTTGTGCACGGGGTTTGGGAATGGGTTTGGGACCTTCAATTCCAGTGACACAATTCTGTGCTTACAACTTGCAACTGTTTGGAGAAGACAAACATGTAGCTTTGATGGTCAGATGTGCGCAAACGTTTGGCCATATATAGCGTACATGACAACATCCTCTCTGGTGTGTTAAAGCAGGAAGAATATTAAAATGTAGGACAGGGGGTACAGGACCAGGGCTGGGAAACTGTGTGTCAGACCAAACTGCTGGACTGCAGACATAAAGGACAACCCTGAATAATATAAAGATCAGCAAATCTGTACATCAGACTATTTAATTGTATTTTCATATAATTGTCTATAGGTCATGTATACCTTTTAAGATGCAAAAATGTAAAGAAAGTTCTTAATAAAGAAGCCAACCACAGCGTCCATTATAAATCTATATATGTGGCACATATAAAGTCCACAGGTATATATGTGGCAGTTTGGGAAAACTTTCCAGTCAGCAGAACAGAACTGAGTGAATGAATCAGTGATGATTTCAGCACTGATGCTGATGTGAACAGAGATCAGTAGAATTAAGAGAAGATGAGGCTTGAGTGTAAATGCTTTGAGTAACTTTTACCTCAACTGATGTGGACGATGTTGACAATCAAAACTCATTTCCCTGTGTAAACTTTCAACTCTTTAAAATTTAATTGATTTCATAAGTAGATTAGGTTATAAATGTAGAGCAAGGCTCGGCAAATCTTTCAATGCAATTATCTTCCTTGAATGGTAAAGATATTGAGATATGTGCAAAAGAGATTAGAAAATTATGGACCCCCTTGAACACCACCTTGACTGATGATATTTTAAAGCTTCTACGGCAGGTGATATTGTGTTTGTTGATTAGCCAGGCATATATTTTAATCAATGATCAGCTCACACTTGGATAATTTCTCAAATGTATCTAGTACAAGATCTCAGTGGTAGAGCTTCACTAATCTGTTGGTATTTGGTGAGCTGTACCTCTAGATGGCAGCAGAGAGATTTGTTCATCACTAAAAAACCTGCAAATATCAGCATCCACTTCATCAGGGATGCTGTACCTACACCTATTGGCCAGTATATCAAGTCAAAGTTACTTTATTACTGACTGTAGCACATTAGTTTCTATAGTCCCTCTATATATCAATGCAAATGACCACCAGATATTAGAATAGTCCTGTACCGGTCCCTTTCCGTTGACGGATTTGTAGAGGAAGGCCGATGAACATGTTGATATATATTACCGAGTCTGCAACTATAAAACAGAAATAGGCAAATGACTTCCTTCTGCTTACAGAGACTGAGTTGTGGTTAGACTTCAGTGGAAATCCCCAAGAAGTCATGATTTGAGAGTCTTTAATAATACTTACAATGATTCAGAAGCACATGACCACAATACAAACGTGATTTAACTACAATTTAAATTGTAGATTTAGTTTACAGAATATTATCCAATGAAGGCTGATTTCTTGATGTATTTCCTCCTCTGTCAGGTTTGAACTGAGACGTTCCCATGAGACAGCCTGAGTGATGCAGCACTTCGAGATTCTCGGTCGTACGCTGCACTAAAAAGAACTCTGGATTCCTCAGGTCATGTGGATCTGAGTCACGAGCTGCAGTGTGAAAGAGAAAGAGGAAAGAAAGACAGATGATGAAGCAAGAGCACAAAAAAGGGGGAGGGCTGCTGCTAAGGTGCCGCGGACACCCAAAGGAGGAAGTGATGCCGAACCTAGAGTGTCGAGATCAACAGAAGTGGTATGATATGGAGCGGGATTAGAAGACATTTAAGAAAGAATGAAGAAAATCAAGACGACAAGGAACTAGAGAAGTAGTTAAAAAACTGACAGATGAGCTGGAGGAGCTGGTGAAGGTAAACATTGGAAGAGCAGTAAGAACATGTGATGCAGACAGAAAGAAGGATGCAACGGTGAAAGAAGAGATGGTTTAGTCTACACCACACCATCAACATTATAATGTGTTTCCTCTCCTGCCAGCTAGCAGAAGTAAGTGTGAGGCGTAGACAGAGAGAGAGAGAAAGAGAAAGAGAGAGGGGGGGGTACGATGCTGCATTTTATTTACTGGCATTTTTCCTTGTTCTCTTTCTGGTGATATGTTTCTCATTCACAGATCGGAAGGTGTTAGAGAGCAGTGAGTGGTGGGCATATGGTGCCATTCTGACTGCTTCATCTGCAGTGCAGTAAGTTTCAATCTTATTCAGATCATAGCATGAGGGAACCGAGATCTTTTTTTCCAAAGCAGGAAATAAACAGAGGTTATACATCCTCAGTCCTCAATCTGCAAGTAGTAATTGCACTCAGTCTTGTCTGTTGGAAGACCACCTCTACATGGGGAGATTCTTCTAGCAACGATTATGAGATATTCATTCAGGTTTTTTTGGTTTTTTTTTTAAATGCTTTTCTGAAAAAGTCAGAAACGTACAACGAAACTTTTCACGAAACTATAAAAGAAGAAGTACTCCAGGCGTATATTTCCTGTTTGCTCAGTTCTGAACATGACTACTTTTTGCAAAACTGCAAAAAGGCTTTGGGCTACATACAATCTGATTGGATTTCAGTTTCAGTATCCAGAATAAAGTCCTAGAACCTTTAAACAAGACATTTATAAAACATGCTGTAAACTGCAGTATCACTTGGACTGAGAGTTCATTATGGAGCTGTTGAGGAATCTCCAGCTAAAGTGTGAATGAGGTGAGCAGGAGGAAAAAGAACAGCTTTGTCTGTGTGGAAGAAGTAAATATCAGCTGAACAGTCGCTGAGTTTCATATGATGCATGTGTGATTTAGTTGGATCGTTATGATAGGACTGACTCGTATTCTTGGGTTCTCGTCCACATTGATACAATTCTGTTTTCTCCAAACATATCTGTAGAAATATTTTTAATAGATCGGATTTCAAATGAGGTTATTTATCTCATGAAATGTTCTCAGCATGGCGGACAGGGCTGGTCAGTGGAACAGTGGCAGGTATGATCCTGAATCTGCAATCTCTTCGGAAAACACCCAAGTTCACAGAACAAGCAGCAGAAGTTCCACATGGACAAATGGTATGTTGCACCAACACGGCACGTCCCTCACTGGGATTTCCAGTTTTGAAATGCAACATCTCTAGAAACATATGTGTTTATCTTCATGGTTTTTTATAATCTTATACATACAGAACAACATAATTTAGAGATTACAAAAGTCATCTCATGTCCAGGCAAGTCAAGTAATTTAAGAGATTAATGCAGTGAGCTACAAACACAATTGGCAAGGATAAAAATATTCTGGATAAGTCAGTATCATATTTGTGCAGTTATAGGAAAATAATTAACAGCCAGGTGGTATTAAGCAGCCACAAAGCAAAGCAGAGTTACTGCCTCTTATAACAATGGCGATTTGCCAGTGATTATGTTTTATAACACATCATATTCATTTATAGTTACATTTATAGTTAGTGGAATGTATGTAAACCATGTTATTTCCTGTTCACACTTCCATCATAGCAGCTAGAAGCTGTTGGTCCCTCACCAGTATCTTGTTTTTTCCTCTCTCTTTAAGTTAATAAGACACACAGACAGTCTTCCGTCCTGAAGACGTGTTGAATACCGTAAAATTACAAGTTTTCCTAGAGCTGTAGAACTTGAGTCGGGTTTCCTGTATTGACGTGAACTTGTCTCAGAATTACTGCCAATTGTATTTTGACTCGTCTTGGTTTTGAGCATTGGTCTCAATAAACATGGCCTTGGTCTTGTCTGAGAGTTTGGAAAAATAATGTTTGAGTTTCACTTATTATAAATAAGCCTATAAATATTACTTTTCTGAATAATTAAGATACATTCAACTGGAAAGATAACACTCATCTATGTGGATCTCCTCAACCAATATCAGTGCCTGACCTCACTAATGCTCTTGTAGCTGAATGATCACAAATCCCCACAGCCACGCTCCAGCATCTAGTGGAAAGCCTTCACAGAAGAGAATAAATCTGGAATGAGATGTTCAACAAGCACAGGTGTCATGCTCAGGTGTCCATACACTTTTGGTCAGATAGAGCGTTAGCTGAACTAAACTATTGCGCAATAAAAGCCAGTATATTTTATTTACTAAGCAGTACATTGACCCTAGTAATGATCTTATATGTTTTTCAACTGGCTAATCAAATTTTATAATGTCCATACCCAACTGTTTCTGAACGAAATTATGAATGGGAACATTATGGATTAAGCTTTTACACAGAAAAGTCGATGTCTGGTTACTGAAAATAGCACAGTGTGCCACCTTTATTTTTGAGAACAATATTTTCGCTCTTAAGAAATTCACTTATTTTCTGGTTTATTTTGTTTGCAGAATTATTTTTGGTTCATTTGCAGACTCACATTTCTGTGACAGAAATACTGAGTTAGTTGATTGTGACAAAGTACACAGTAACTGTCTCACATTCAGCTAAATAAAGGACTGAGATTTTAATTAAACAGCATTAACAATACCTTAAACATATTTTGCCATTCCAGTAATGTTACACAATGTACATTCCTCACAGGTACAAAAATACCCCATATCTTTCAGTCTAAATGCAAACTATCTCTAAAAGTGAAACTGAAACAATAATAACACTGTAGCACACATTCCTAATGTGTAACGTCAGCTGAGTTTTATAGCATGTAACCAGATTATTTATAAAGCACCACAATACTAACCCTTCACACAAACATGCTTGCTTAATTATATAACCTGTTATACTGGTATTACTTATAGTCAAGAAGTTCGAAACTGATTGGCCAAACGCTGTCGGTTTATTTTTTATAATTCTGGTTGTAAGGCAAATCAGGTCTATATTAATGCATTCTAATACATTATGGTTTCTATACTAACTATGTTGTTATTTATCAAAAACATCCTAATAAATGCTGATATGGTAAAGTGTTCTGTAAGGATATTTTTACGTAATTATGTAAGGAGTCTCTATTGTCAGCGCCTTCAGGACATTGCTCTTTATGGTTATTATGTAAAATGACTGAATTTATTGACTTATTAACATCATGAGAAAAAAAGGAGAGCCCGGTGAGGAAATAACTGTTTAGAGGTGCTTTAACATAAGTGATAACAAGAACTAACCTGTCTTACACAACATTAAACGCAAGTACAAATAGATAAAAAAGTATGACGTGTTATTCGTTAATAAATAAATTCAATTCGCTATAGCTGAAGAGAAATAAAACACCTTGGGACATGCTGTTATAGGAAAATAATGAACTTCGGAGTGGTAATGGTAACTCAGTGGTAACTAAGTTCATGCTGGGACGCGTCACACCACCCAGCACACCACCCTGATGTTGTTTAGGTTCCTGTAACAGCATTCTATAGGCTATTTTACACATATAATGCACATTTATATGACATTTAAAGGGCAAAAGACTTTTGGTCATTGTTCAAATGAATTTTCCATTTTCTGCTAGAACTGAATGTCCATTTTCAGACTTACTGTACATCTCTGTCCATATGTGTGTGTGTGTGTGCGTGTGTGTTTATCAGGTCAGTGTGTAGTGGCCGTACCCTCACCCTCTATATTAACACCAACCTTCGACCTGGAACTCTGCAGGGCACAGCTGGAGAAAGAAGGCTTCCAAGTTAGTACTCTCTTTAAACATTCTTAAACTAACAGCCTCAGAAAGGACTTAGGGCAGATGTTGTCCTAATAAAATGCTATCTGTTAGAATGTATGATACAAGTTACAATTTTTCCTATTTCAGATACAAAATGTGTTAACACAGTTAGATAAAATGTAAGAGCCTTTTTTCTGACTACACCAGCTAATTAATTAAGAGAATGATATTTATGATATATATATATATATATATATATATATATATATATGGCAAAAATACAAAGTGCACAGTATTAACTGTGAGCAGGGGCAATTTCAAAAAAGCTGGAAACCTTTTTCCGACTTCTTTATTGAGCCCTTAACTAAAGTGTTTTTGCAACTGAGTATTTAAAAAGTGACAATCTAATTCCTGATTTTGCTCGCTTGTCCAATTACTTTTGGTCCCTGAAATAACGGAGGACCACATATAAAAAGTGCTCTAAGGTCCAGTTTCCACCAAATGCCTTTTTTTGGCTCTATTTTCTATATAAATCCTATGAAGTTCAGCATTGACAGCACTCAGCATCCTTGGCCCCAAAACACCCTCAAGTACAGCGCTGTGCTCAGGTCGTTATAAATAGTTCAACTTTTGGAACACTGACGAACTCGCCAATGTCAGTTCTCGTAAGACGGGGTGGGGCTTATGCCATCAACACCATCAACAATGGAGGAGAAACTGATCCTGGCTCTCACTGACAACCCAGTTATTTATGATCTAACATCGATGTGTTACCATGATAAATATTTGAAATCAACAAGATTGTAGAATGGTTTTAGCTAACCTTTCAAAAGTAAATATAGATTTGATAGTCACAAAGAAGGAATGTGGATGTTCTAGATGTTTTTTTTTGTAACCTAGCAACAGTAAGCTCTTGAGAAAAGTGCTTTGAAAAATGAGATTGTGGATGCCGCCAGCGCAAAAAACGCATCTGGTGGACACAGGCCCTAACTCCTACACCGTTCACTCGATCTGAATACCATCAAATTAAAACTGAAAGCCTGCAGTTTGAGCTCAGTCACATAGACAGTCATATAGACTAGGATAAGTTTGGACATCCCTGCTCTAGGAATTCTGGGAAAGCTATTTTTCTGTCATGCAATGCTGTACTGTATACTACAATGCCACTATTTTGGTTGCTCTAACACAGATCCCTGCTGAGGACTTTGAAACTCCTCTCAGAACAGCACTGGAACCTCCTTCCATCAGAAGATACCTGTTCTTCAACTCGTCCCTGTTTCATTTCATCATGGCCCCAGTAAGGACATGAGTGCAGTGGAGAACAAGAACAAAGAACAAAAAAGTGGAGCCCATTAACAATCAAATGTAGTCAATTAGATAAGACATGTTTTGTGTCTTATAATTTATTTCTTTTGCTTTGCTATTTATTTTTCTATAAATACATGCACAAACTTTGATAAACTTGCTTTAAACTACATTGTTGCTACATAATCCTACTTTACGTGAAGTATTTTGTAGAATAGCATGAAATATGTTTTCACAAATACGAGGAAAGAAAAACAGGCATTCTGCTTGTCCAAGATGGCTGACTTCAATCGTCACAGAGATCACTGTGAATTTTTGTTCTTTTTATACTGTAGATTCCTGGAATGTGTCTCAGGCAAGTCTGTGCAAAATTACTGAAGAACTGCGTGCGATCTGAGAGAGAAATAGTTTCAGATTTCTACCGCATTAGCCTCGTATCTCCAGAGCAAAATGTAAAAAGAAAGCAAACGTCGTACACCAAACATGTCTTGGCTGATTGATGAACATTTGGGTGAATTTGAATTTAGATCAGGTTCGATTATTTTAAGCTAATTAACATTTAAAGACGTCTAGACATGCTCTCAGCAGACCGAGTTTAAGAACTGGATAATCTCCCTGGTTATACAACATGCAGCACATGAATCATAATTCATTTAAATGACTCACAATTCATTCATCTCTGTTCTGGAGTTCTTTCAGAAGGTCAAGGAGTGTGTGCGCGTTTGTGTGACGTGACTGGTTTCTCTCGGCAGATTGTGTATGTAGTGCTGTGGTGTGCCGTGTACTCCAGCCTTCACCGTTACCTCACTGAGAGAGTCGTGAACCTCTGGGTTCTTTGTCTGTGTGTGAGCTTCATCGCCGTCATCATCACTGTCGCCATCATCCTCGTCTTCCACTACAGCAACAAAGAGGCAGGAAAACGCTTCCTATCAGATTCCTGTTCCAAACTCAAAAAGCAAATTCACTCCCAGCTACTCCACAAGTGTTTTCCTTTTTTTTCCTTTTTTTTTTTTTTTTTTTACATGTATTTGAATAATTAATGAATCAATCAGTGAGTGTAAGACCACCTCTGGAGTATTAATGACACCGTAGACATGGTTCACCATACCAGGCATGTGCATTGTGTAGTCATGCACACACAAATCATCCCATAACTACACCAAATACTAGAAATGATGTGAAATGTAAAAAAAAACCCACTGAAAAGCAATATCAATAATATTGGAATATCATAATATTGGAACAGTGCAGACCCAGTATCAATTATAAAAATAAAAACATGCAGTTTGCACTCTTTGACTCTATTAAGCATATATTTTTAAAGATAATTTAGAAACACGGTGATTTGCAATACTCCCGTGCAAATAAATTTTCCATACCTACTTCTTTTAAGGCTTCTGTTTACAAATTTCTGGCCCGGAAATGAGCTCCGCCCCCTCCAGCCAGAAAAGACTTTTTTTATTACATTTGTTAATTACAGACAGAAGAAAGACTCCAAAAATTACTCCTTTAAAAAAAGAGTTCTATTGTTAATTAGAATGGTGAAAAACATGCTTTGGTAAATGTTTTGCTTGTCACACATGCTTTGCGTCATTACAAGCATTGAAATATACAGATATATTACAGTTGGGGGGTAAAATCTTATCTGTAAAAGCCTAGTGTATGTGCAAGTTTTCATTACACCTGATTGCACAGGTGGAGTCATGTAGCAGTTCTATAGCAGTGAATCTGCAAGCACTGATTTAAGACCCCTGTTGCATGTCTTGGCACAGATCAACGTGAATACTGACGTGCGTCTGGTGCAAGTGAACGAGCGGCTCATCGGACACGGTCTGCTCCTGGGGGTAGCGGACTGGATCGAAAGGTGCACTGGGAAAATGCAGGTAAAATTCAGCAATGAGAGGAAACCTAAAAAGTAATTACGGCGTAAAAGCGGTGTGCTCTAGGTGTGGGTTTTGTGTCATAAATTAAAGTTATGGATTTGTTACAAAGGGTGTCACTGTTTTATGAAACATTACCTGATTAGATATCGAGTAATTCCAATAAGTCAAACAATTTATAAAACTGTAAAAACAAGGTCCAGTTACGTAGCGTAAAATGCTCACAAAGATATGGATAAGCAACTAACAGGTCTTAGTGGTGACAACAGTGACCGTTTAATATTTAACCATTATTCAATAGTTTAAGGATATAAATAAAACAGTTTAAAGTTGTTATATTTTGCTTCATATTGGCACTTCATGTCACCACTTTTGACTAGAGCCATGGACTCTAGCCCTTGATGGGTCCATCAAGGTTTTGAATTGGACTCGGGTAAAAGAAATGCTTACATGTCTGCCCAGTCGTCTTTAAATATTACTTCTTTCTGTATTTATGTACGGAATCAGCTAAATTCCTGCTTCATCTGATAAAACTGTTTCTACCACAGCATGAGAGTTTTGCTGCACAGTCTGCTCTCTCTCTCTTGTAGCTTTGTTGTGTCTTCTGGGACTTGGGGCCCTGTTTGCGAACCCTGACTGAAACTTTAGAGGAGCTGGACTTGGTCAGAGATGAGATAAAGGTTTGTAGGCCACTTTTAACCAACAATACAATCCCAACATGTTCTATTCTAAGGTTAAGACAACACTGTTGGATGTACATAGATTTAAAAATATATGCAGAATGTTTTCAAGTATTGTATATGAATATTTTTCACAATTATAAAATAATAAAAAAAAACTTCTATTTTGCTGTCTAGAACAAACTGAAGAAAAGGATGTCCCACCTCACTGTAGTGGCTGAAGTCCCGCCCCCTGAGCCGGATGCTGAAGACACCAGCGAGGAGCCTGATGAAGAGCAACCCCTGCTGGGAGGGGGCAGAGAGAGTCGCGCTCCACCCAAGAAAAGACAAGAAGTTATACTGACCCAAACATTTAGTCTGCTACCAGACTTTACCCAGCCATATCAGGTACAGAGGCATAGAGAGATCATTTCCGTGCTATAGGGATGATCTCAGTGATGATTATAAATAACACCGTTGTCATAGCAAGCAGAAATCATTGAACTGAATCAGTGCGTAGGTGAAAATGAGACATTACCCAGTTGCTGCTACGCTATACTTAGCTTTTCTATAAATAAGAATGTCCTCTACATTGATGTGACCAAGAACAAAGAAGCAAATTATAGACTGAAGGTATGTTAGGTAAGTTAGCACACAGTTAGGTGTATTGGTGACTTCAAATTGACCCTAGGTGTGAGGAAAGATTCCAATGTGTATGGGCTCCGAATTCACGACCCTGGTAATGAAGTGTTTACTGAAGTTGAATGAATGACACATGATTTGTACACATTGTTGACTTGTGTATTTGTGCTCCCAGGACATTGCAAACCACCTTTTGATGATCTACAGTGCTGTCTATGTGAAGCTGCTGGTATCAGAAAGGCTTCCCCGCTCCTCACGTGACCCCCTAGATTCAGAGAGGAATCACTGTGCGACGGCATCACTTTGTCTTTGTCAGTATGTGCAATACAAACTCCTGCAATAGAGAGACTCAAGCTGGGAAAGACTGCCCACAATGCATTTCTGTAGAAATGCTCACTTGTGGCAATGCGCACAAACCTGAGCCTGCTGTTCTATAAATGTTCTTTAACTTATTTTGTAAGTTGCTTTGTAAGTATATAAATATATTTCCTCATTTAAAGTGGTGAGTTATGATGTTCCAATGTGGGTCTTACATAAAGGTTGTGTAATAAAAGAGAGTGAGAGAGAGCCAGAGAACGAGAGAGAGAGAGAGAGAGAGAGAGAGAGAGAGTCACTGATGCATTTCAGAGATTATGCTCAGGCTGTCAGCAGGAATCAGAAATCGAGTCAGTAAATCTGTACCGAACTGCATGTGGTGGAAAAAGTTCATTCTAATTCAGCAGAGCATATGACAACACGGCTTAATAGCGATCAAGGGAACGTTATCGCACAAAGAGGAAACGAGCGCAATGTAACGTTACACCAAAAAGGTACCAATAATGTCATGTAACAGCAAACAGAGGCAAGTATTACAGTGCAATGTAACACAGCAAATTACAGTTTCGGCGAATAAGGCAGCACTGTGAAATGTAACAGTACAGGACGCAAGAGAGCACAAAGCAGTGTAACTCAGGACAGGGAGGAAGACCCTATAGTGAAAGGTAACACAGGACAGTGAGGCAGGACAGGACAGAAAGGCTGCAGACCTTAATGTAACACAGAACAATGTAACCTAACAACGCACAGAGAAGAAGGCTGGAGAGTGACAGGTAACACAGAACCAACAGTAATATAACAGCACAGGGAGGAAGGCAGTATAATGAAAAGTAACACAGTAGCACAGTGTGATGTAACAACACAGGGAGGAAGACAACACAGTGTAATGTAACAGCATCATGTAATGTAACAGTGCAGGGAGGAATGCAGCACAGTGTAATGTAACAGCACAGTATAATGTAACAGCACAGTGTAATGTAACAGCACAGTGATGAAAGCAGTGGAGTGTAATGTAACAGCACAGTGTAATGTAACAGCACAGTGATGAAAG
>JAQMYM010000021.1:3596600-3607162 GCA_030014255.1 Parauchenoglanis ngamensis
CGGTGTGCGTCGGTCCCAGAAAGGGAGGCGTGGCCTCGGTGTGCGTCGGTCCCAGAAAGGGAGGCGTGGCCTCGGTGCCTTCAGTCCTGTTGTTCAACATGCATCAAGATGATACTCAAGAATAATTCTAGTAACATGTAATCGTACTTTGGCCATGTAAAGTCAAGCACATGTAATGTTTGGCTTATGATTACCTCAAATTTGCCTATTTTACTTATCTAACCATTTAATTCATCTCATTTTAGTTCAAATGATAAACAAAGAAATCAGCTGTGTGTCATTTCTGATGTTCTTTCTCTCCCTGATCACTTTGTGCATAGTGATTACATTCATCTATGCAAAGTGATTACACCCACTCAGCACAAACACAGAAGCACATCAAAGGCCTCCTGTAGTATTTCATAAAGCTTTCGATGAAGCAAATTTACATTAGACATCTGTCTTGTTTACACATAATTGTGTTGCCCATTCACTGTGGTCTATTATTCCGTCAACACCTGGCTCAATCTAATGAGCAGTGCAATCACTAACACTAATGAGCATCAATCCAGTCTTTGTTAATTACTGTGATCACAAATAGTAACGAAAAACAGTAACAGACTGACAGGGAAGGAATTCTTACACACACACAGCTCCAGAATTATTGGCACTCTTATTTGTAGGGAAACATAGGTCATAGGTAAAATGTCCTTATGCCTTTCATCAAGCCTTTGACAAGGACATCCCAGTTCTCTCACCTAAATCTGTGGGGAAAGCTGAAAAACACAGATCTAGGAAGATCCGGAAAGAATCTGTATTGATGAATGAGCTCAGATTCCTTGCTCTGTATCTTCCAGTTATTATAATTATGTTGTTATTTTGGAAAAAGGTCCTTGCTCAAAGTACTAAATGCAGTAGTGCCAATAATATCGATACATGGTTTTGTTAAAGGATTACATTTTAAGCTGCCTATTTTCTTTGAATAGATTTACTTCAATTAAACATTAGAGTCCACATCAATCCCAATCGCGCTTAACCAAGGGTGCCAATAATTCTGGAGCTGACTGCAGGTCCATTTGGAGAGTAGTACAAAGATTTAGGAGGACACCGAATAAAATGTGCGCTATTTATTTATTTTTACCAGGATGAAGGTTTCTGAACCCAGTTCCATCGTGTTTGCGGATGCTGTCGAATATCACGGTCCTGGCCGGCATGTTCACACCCATCGCGAACGTCTCGGTGGCGAAAAGAACCTGCACGAGAGAGGGAGGACTTCACGGTGATCATCTGCATGCCAAGGGGGAAAAAAAGAGGACCTGCTATCCTACATTTATCGCAGTGCTAGTTATAGCTAATACCCAGGGTTTTATAATGCACAAATCAACAAGCTTTGTGGAACTACCTGATATTAAAGCTCCACATAATAATGACATCAGGGAGAAGTAAAACTCATTCAAAAATCTCATTAAAAACTGCAAAATATCCCCAACCCGTCCTCATAATAACAGAAGACGTGCGTACTGGAATCTCGTTAGCTCTTGAATATTACGCAAAGTATAAAACACTTAGAGGTCTTTTAAGGAAATGAAAGGGAAACGTTATCCCAATTTCGGTGTTGCCCTCTTTTTTGCCCACGAGTGTAAAAGTTACTGTATAAGTTGCTACTATAAAAACTATAAGTGCATTAATAAAGTAATTGTTATTGCCTTGACTGACAGAAGTACCATCAATGCTGTTAGAAAAATGACTCAACACTCTGACCAATCAGATTCGAGAATTCAACAGTGCTGTGGTATAAGAAACATTAACAGGCCTGTTGCATGTTTAAAGAGGCATTGCACACTAATTGTGTTGGGCTGTAAACTAAATGATATGACTGTACTGTGATAAAACACATCAATGGCAGTGTTAATATTGACAAAAGTACTATTTTTTTTAAGAATCGGCATTTTATGGGTCGAAAATGGTTCAAAATGCCATCTACTCGAGCGGCGACCATTTGGGAATTCTCCAAGTCATGAAATGTTAACGCCCTCCAATCAGACGTGTGTGGCACACCTACGCCCAGGCCCCGCCCTGCCCCGCCCCTGAGTGAGTCTGTGAAACTGTGCTCATTTTCAAATCCATGCAAACACATCCACCCCACCCCACCATCTGCTCTCCTCCTCAGCCCTTTCCCGCTTTTTAGCATTTTTCTAAATTCTGCAGTGGGTGGAGTTCGGCTCTGAAAACTAAAATGATCAAATAATGTTTTTTGATCTACATGTTGAGTTTAAAGAGCAAAAACCCAATCAAAAGCTTATGTTATTTTTGCTTTCTTAAACGTAAAACGAATTGCAGTCAATCAACTTTCTGAATTTCTCACACATAATACATGTAATAGTTTGTTACCTGAGATGATACAAAGACATGTCAGTAATACCTATAACACATTATTTAAATGGCTTGATACAGTGTGCACTGAAATGACCCCATGGCAAACAGCAAAGGTTTTAAGACGTACTTTTACAAGGCCTCTAGAGAAAAGCATTTCGATGACCTCCTTCAGGATCGGCAGGATGCCGCTGTGGTGCACGGCAATGCCTCTCTTCAGCAAGTCCCTCATCTGCAGGATCTGAGAACAGAAGAACACCACCAACAGCATTTAGGTGCCATGTTCTTGAATAGAAAATAAAACATGTTGAAATCTCAATCTTTTTTTATCAAACCAACCCCTAGGTAACCTTTTCTCCATACACTTTTGTGTGTTCTGCAGAATTCTAGCTTCGTATCCTGTACATCAACACTCTTTCTTTGTAATACAAGATTGCTTTGCTGTTTTTCTGAAATGCTGTTACATTTACGGCACTTGGCAGACGGCCTTATCCAGAGCGACTTACATAACTGCGGTTAAGTAATCCATATCTCCAGTGCGGTCCATTAATCGAAGCACTGGCTGTAAAAATATGTAAGGTTAATTGCCCGTATTCAGACACGCACCTCTGAGCAGGTTAGTGCTCTGCATGTCTTGTAATGGATATGAGGCATAAAGAGGAAAAAGGATTCGGCGAGGTTAATCCAGGAACATTTGTGCCCGTTTACTAATAAAATAATTTTGAAACAAAAATGTGTAGCTTAAAATAAAACGTAGGCTTATTTCATTTAAAAAACAAACAGATGAATGATTATAATTATATGACTGAATACAATTTTCATGATCAAAGCCAAATATTCTGTCCGTCTTTGTGCGTTATGGCAACGGAACAAGATGATTATGGATGAGGTCGATCCTGATCAATCACGGATCAGGTGGTACCTGAGGGAGCTGCCGGTCTCCTCCTCTCAGCCTGCTCAGACTCTTATGGAAGAAGGAGTGGATCTCGTTCTTCTCCACCGAGCTGGTCAGGTCCAGAGAGGTGAGCGAGCGAGCGTTGTCGTCACAGCGCGTGCGCGAGAAGGTGAACGCCACCACCGGAGTCTGCTGCCTCTCTGACAGGAAGTTGAGCAGCGTCTGCCACACAGCCCGGTCCTGAAAAACACATACACACACGCTTTTACTTCACATGCACACGCATTCATCATTCACCAGCATTCATCAGATCCTCTGTTGTGATGAAATGTATAAAAGCTACATTAATATGAGCGCTGCATAGTGGAGAATCTCCCATCTCCTAAACACTTCTGGGTCAGGTGAGTATAAATGACTTGGTACAAAATGATAAAATTCCCTTTTGGTCTGCAACCAAACAATCACGACACAACTTTAATAAGAAAAGTGAATGAGAAATACGGCTTAGAATTAGAAATGTTACTGGTTAGCCAATCGGCTCATTTTTTTTACACTTCAGACTAAATTAATTTGCATTTAAATTAATGGTTTAACAGAAAACTGCCTCTATGCTGTCTAAAAAAAAAAGGAACTCTGTGTTATTTATGCCTCACTTATGATAAGACGTTTTTACAAAAATACAGTTAAAAAGACTCTCTTTCATACCAAATATCTCTTTAAATGTGCACTACACAAGCATATCATCATCATCATCATCACTACAGACCTGATTTGGCGTGGTGCTCTGTGACACCTTCTTCGTACCAAAAGACTGGGCATGTTTACTGGTGCGCTCCTTTTTGGCCTCCACAGCTGCATAATACCTAATCACACAAAATCCACAGCTTCTTACTACAAATCACTCAGTATAAACTGCACAACCCCTAAGTTCTGTCTCTAAATTATGCTAATATTTTCTGGAGATCTCAATAGAGCAACATAGTGCAATATCCTATACTTTAGCTGCTAAAATGTTTTTGCTAATTTCTCTTATATTTTATAGTTTGTTTACATACCTTATTTTGATTACCCAATTTTAAATTGTTGTATGTGTGAATGTAATGTCAGCTTGCTACCCAAATTCCCTAGCCATCCCTCTCACCAGTATGTTGCAGCCATAATCATGTACAAGGCATTTGGCACTTCTGAAACCCTGTTAGTGCTAGTTCGGTTCTGTTTTACTGCAGTACAGAGCTGCGCTGTCTATCTGCAGCTCCTTACAAGAAGTTTATAATGTCTAAACCTTGTACTTCACTTAATATGCAGCATTAAAATCCTCCACAGCTATATGGGGTTTTCATTGTAATGTCACTGTAGTTACTAGTGCAAAAGACCAAAATCATATCTTATTTTGTTTCACACTTGACTAACAGCTTATCCATGACCCACATCATCATCAATGCATGTTTGTTTTCACATTACAATTTATGATCCATGGCTAGCATGTCATCGCATTGTTGCAGATTGTTTTTCTGCTACTTAGTGCAGAGGATTCTGGGAAGGGTGAGCCAGTAGAACAGCTGTATATACAGACAGTCCTACTGTCTTGTCCTACTTTATGAAGACAAGTCTCTTGGCTTTACCCTTTGGTGAGGAATCCTCCAGTAGCATCCAGCAAGAGGAAGAGCTCTTTCTGAGTCTTGGTGCTGTTTCCTGTGTAGAGGTGGTGCTCCAGTGGCACCGGCCTCTTCACTGTACTGATCACGTAGATCGGCCTCTTCTTGATTCGCCTGGCAGAAACCGAGACACGGGCCATGAGAGACTGATTTTTTTAAAAACATAATTCATAAGCATAAGAGAAAACAGAAAGAACTATTAATAGATAAGGCAGAAAAAGAAAAAAGATTGCGAGGACCAAAGGAAAGAAGATATTCTATTCATCATTTATCAAAAAAAAATGTACACTTTATTAAAAAAAAAAAGATCATGAGAGGTAGCAGTCTTAAAGGAATATCCAATCGCTAAATCCTTTATAAAGGCATGCTCTCCTAACACGCAGCGTCATACCCGATCCATTCGCTGAACTCCACTGAATTGGGCACTGTAGCACTGAGCAAAATAATGCTAACGTGTTCAGGCAGCATGATGAGCACTTCCTCCCACACAACACCCCGCTGAAACGGAAAGGAAAAGAAAAAGGCCGAATGACTCATTAGCAGCATTTAATGACCACAGTTTCCAATACTGAAAGACACGTTTACCTCTAGAACGGTCAGAATGTGGCAAAGGCAACACTAACAGGACAAAACGTAAAACAGGCTAAAAGAGAAAATCCACTGAACACATTCAAGCACTTCTCACCTCTGCATCATTGATGTAATGAACCTCATCAAATATAACCCACTCCAGGTCCCGAATGACCTCTGATCCGTTATACAGCATAGACCTGAGCGAGAGAGCGAGAGACAGAGAGACAGAGAGAGACAGACAGAGAGAGAGAGAGAGAGTGTGAGTGTTGGGGGAAGAGGGGGGGTGTGTGAGTGGGATAAAAAGAGAGAGAGGGAGAGAGGAATGGAGGGGTGAGGGAGAGAAGGGAAGAGAGGATGAGAAGGAGAAAGTGAGCGAGAGACAGACAGAGAGAGAGAGAGAGAGAGGTTATAAAAGCTTTTTCTCATCCTATACAAGAGAATGTTAATGAAAGTTAAAGAATGTTAAAGAATGATGGTGGTTGCTTTATTACCTCAATATTTCAGTGGTCATGATGAGGCAGGAGGCCTCGGGGTTTAGCTGAACGTCTCCGGTCAAAAGCCCAACGTCGCCAAATGTGTTCTTAAAGTCACGGAATTTTTGATTGGACAATGCTTTAATGGGAGACGTGTAAATGGTTCTGAAAGGGAAGATATTTTATTTAGGCTTTGGAGATCGAGATCATCATCATGACGTCCAACAATGTCTCATAAATTAATATATTGATTACTTTTCTCATTTATCCAGGTGTAGAATTTGAAGGAATATTCTGGCCCTTTCATTTGGGTTCAGACACACACACACACGTACACACGCACACACGCACACGCGCACACACCTGGTCATGTGTTTTTGCGAGAGCGCTATGGCGTACTCAGCCACCACAGTTTTGCCCGCCGAAGTGTGAGCAGCCACAAATACAGAGTCGTGAGCCTCGAGCCTGAGGATTGCCTGCTTCTGAAACACGTCCAGCTCAAACGGATACTGAAACACACACACCGAAACAATTCTGTTAGGGCGGTGATTTATTTTACTCCTTTAAATGGATATGATGACATACTGAATCAATGGTACACTGTTACAACGCAGTTTTACCAACCAAGCATCGTTTCTAACAAATACGGTACAAATGTTGTATGATATTTCTACAAAGCTTTAATAAATTAATAACATACATGTTTTTTTCCCCATATTGCTCATATTGGAGATCTCTTAGTTCCTGTTTTTATTGAGGTTCAAGAGAAAGCATTTAAATCTTAATCCTACACCATTTTATTTGTGCATAAAAGCTATCCACAGACCTATACAGTTACACAAAATATATTAATGTTGTGTTTTAATTTAAACTCCAGGACACAGGCGTTGTTGTTTTATATCTCGTAACATAAGAGTAAAAGCTTTTATTAAAAGAATTAAACATCAAAAATTAAACAGAACTGAAGAAAAATTTGGAAAATAATGATTACTTAATGGTAATCTCCTGAACTTCGGTATATACCATCAATGTAAAGCTGAGCATCGGTGTTCAGTTACTGCCACTAAACACGGGAATAATCTGTACCTTAAAGGCAGGATTGGGGATTCGTTTGTAGAAATCCTCACACGGAGAGGTGATGTCCACAGGCACAGCCCACTTCCTTTCCTTCTTCTCTTCCCTGCTTTTCAGTATTCCTCCATCGGTCTTGCTTGGTGATGAAGCTCCAGCAGGAGCAGGAGATGGAAGTGTGTCCTAGACATCATTAATAAATCACATTAATAAAATCAATGATTTGAATCAGAAGCTGCATCAATACGAGCGTCTAAATCTCTAAAGTCCAAATGAAGCAAAGTCTCTAACTCCTCAAAGTGAACATTTTCTTTCCTAGTACGAGTCAACTGTTTGTGCAGTGATGACTCATATACGAAGCCTCGTATCATATTCCACTGCATGAGATTTAGAATTTAAATCACCGTCTTTCATACAGTGGAACACTGGTCATGCTTTGTACTGTTTTTCTTTGTTTTTTTGTTATATATTATACCACAATGTGAGCGAATTCTCAAATCTGATTGGTCAGAAGGACATGAGTAGTTCAGGCTGTAATTCAGATCACAGGTTTATATTAATGAACTCCTTCTTTAACACCGTCGTTCCTGTAGTAACAGGGATTTGAGTGATAGACGCCACACGTGTGTAATCAGTGGTGTGATAGGGTTTCCAGTAAGGAGACATTAATTGAAAATTTTTGGAAGGAGTATCCAGTGTCAGGGTTTGTAACAGGATTTCTGAAACGAGACATGACAGAAAGTTATTGCGTTTCTGGTTTCTTGGTGACATGACGAGGTCATTTATTTATTTATTTATTTATTACTTCCAAGAGAGAAAAAAATAGTTTACGCCTGCGAGAATCTTTCACGGACATTTCACATTAAATGTAGCTGTAAATGGATAAAGTGTTTTATTTATTTATTTTTTTTATAAATAACAAATTTGAATTATTTGCAAATAAGAGAAATAAAATACTAATAGTGAGATCGATAGCTTCAGGTTGGTAACACACCAATCCATTGTAATTCATTTCCTGTAAATGTTTTGTCAGAGCTGAATTCTGACACACATTCATTGCTTACCTTAATACCCAGATCCTCAAGGCTGTTAGTTCTGTGCAGTTTGGACTCCTCTCCACTTCCTGAGCGTTTCTCTTTCTCCTCAGGCACAGGTTCAATTATATCATCGAACGTCGACAGGAGGGACAGCAGGTTCACTTCTCCTTTGGCAGTTTTGGCTTCTGCAGTATTTTGAGAGCAGAAACAGACCAGCAAGTCACCACTAAATGGAGAGTGGTGTGGTACGTGTGTGTGTGTGTGTGTGTGTGTGTGTGTGTGTGTGTGTGTGTGAGAAAAACTGTTGTGGATTAAACCTTTGTTACTGAAGTTCATGCCGGCTTTCAGCCCCGGAGGCACCGTCAGTAAATCTAGACAAGGGATGGAAAAAAAGGGCGTCATTAATGTGAATTGCATACACACACTTAGCTGAAACAAATGCTTATACAGAGTGTACACTGGCACTGAAGCCACATTCACCATCCTCAAAGTCAATGTCCTCCTCCAACTCGGACTTCTTCTTTATCTGCTCTAACGTCAGCTCCTCCATACCACCTGAGGGAGAAAGAGAAGCTCTGCTTTACATGAGCAGCTCAAACGCGACAAAATCATTCATTATTACGAGCGTCTCATGGATTTATCCGGCCAATGCATTCAATTCCTGAACCTGATTTATAATGAACATGTTTATTAAGTCTTCAAACTGAAGATATTTTGGAAAATTTTGAACTCCCAAACAAGTTAGTTTCAATTTTATATCATTTCAACATTTCAACCTTTTCATGATTTTCTCTTTGCGTACCAGAAGACTATGCAAGTGACCTTCCCTGTTTCCGGCTTTTCCCCCCAACAGTTTCAGCAACGAGCATCGACCAGCAAAACAAGGCCGACGTCTCAGGAGCGCTTTTTATTTTTTACTTCTTGTTCATTTTCTGCCCAGTGATTTTTGTTGAGACCATTAAAAGCTTAATGTTTTGTAATATTTGGTTTGCCTCTTTTTTTTGCCCAGGAGTGTAGGTCCATTTCATCCAAGCTCTTTCCTGAGGTCTAAACGAGCGATCCGAACATCATGTTCACAGAAGCAAAATGAAGTATGCACCTGGTAGGAAGGGGTAGTTGGTGTTGCTGCCCCTCAGGCTCTCAGATGGAGGTCCAGGCTGCCGCTGCATTGATAGAGAGTTCTTTGCCGACAAGCCAGTGTGCTCCAGTAAGACCTTAAACATGTCAGCACAAATACTAATAAGAATTTGAGGCATTAAATCCATCTCTTTAGTATTATAGAAACATAACTATAATGTTTATAGTATTTTATTTTTGAATTATCAGCAATATAGATAAAAGATCGTGTTGGAAACAGACACCGAAAGCATTATTGTATCTAATATATAATTAGACATTAGATGCAAATAGAGATTAAGGGTTAATGTGGACATGTTTTGTGTTACCTCCGTGAAACCCAGCAGCATGCCGGTGGTGGGATCTCTCACCACAGACAGACCCGAGTGCAATGGAGACAGCGAACACTGCAACAACGAGTCCACTTGTCTGTCCCTTTTAGTCAGTCTGAGAGATTTAAAAATTATTATTTTGATGCTGATGCACATATTACAACTAATAATGACTTTAATTCCTCAAATGAACATAAATGCCTGAAAACACTTTTCAGGACAAAGGGAGCGTAAAATGGACTCGGAACAAAGACACAGGTTGCCGGCTGGTATTTATCTAGAACATACAGGCTCATGCATGTTTTTTAATCTAAGAGCATGATAAAGATGTGTGGCTTCATACTTAAGAAACTTCTGAAAGGCATCTGTCGTATCGTGTATGGGCAGCCACGCGGGGTCCTGCAGGAAACGTTTCTCTACCTCCATTTTCAGGTCCAGACTGAATGGAGGAAGCCCATGAGGCAGCTGAAAGAGGCACAAATTTCAGAAACTCATATTCAAGCATTCAAAATGTTTCCAAGTAATAAACGAGGCAGCAGTGAGGTGGTCTTTAAGCCTCTGGGTTACTGATCAGAAGGTCGATGCCAATTTGCCACCGTACCACCATCCAACAAGTAAGTATTTGTGACGACAGATTTCGACAAACGCATTTCGTTGTTCTTTATCCGTCCAAGTGGAAATTATGCGCAGATGGAAATGGAAAGTTATATCTGATATAAAGCATCTTTTCCTTTTACGTGATTAATGCATTTTGTACGTGGAAACCATGCATCACTGCTGCTTTAACAGCTCTATATTGCATTCTGTCTCACTTGTAAGTGAATAAAAGTGACATCCTGATGTGTATCCTGATGTTCTCACCGTGCTCTGCGGTGGGAAGGGTGTGTGAGTGGGCTGTGGGTGTGTGAGGACCTCAAACTTCCCTGAACAGCCCATCTCCAGCAGGGACAGAGGCAGATCATCAGGGCCAAGGGGTGGTAATTCTACACACACACACACACACACACACACACACACACACACACACACACACACACACACACACACACACACACACA
>JAQMYM010000021.1:3610302-3633139 GCA_030014255.1 Parauchenoglanis ngamensis
AATCCCGGCCGGACGCAATTTCCAGGTCTCAAAAAGAGGACATGTCCGGGGAAAAGAGGACGTCTGGTCACCCTACACTATATGGATAAAAGCTTGTGGACACCTGACCATCACACGTAAATGTGCTTGTTCAACATCTCATTCCAGATTTAGGCCCCCATTGCTGTTATAATAAGATCCACTCTTCTGGGAAGGCTTTCCACTAGATGTTGGAGCGTGGCTGTGTGGATTTGTGATCATTCAGCTACAACAGCATTTGTGAGATCAGGCACTGATGTTAGGTGAGGAGGCTCCAGCTCCAGTTCATCCCAAAGGTGTTCAGTGGGGTTGAGGTCAGGGCTCTGTGCAGAACACTCAAGTTCTTCCACTCCAACCTTAACACACCATGTCTTCATGGAGCTGCTTTGTGCACAGGTGCATTGTCATGCTGGAACAGGATTGGGTCTCTCAGTTCCAGTGAAGGGAAATTGTAATGCTACAGCATAAAGACACCCTATACAATTGTGGGCTTCCAACTTTGTGGCATTAACACACACGGGTGTGATGGTCAGGTGTCCACACACTTTTGGCCATATAGTGTATATGTCAGCTGTTTATTATTCTGATTAAAATACAATTTACTACACAGCACTCTCAGTAGCGAATCCACACACCATTTACACGTCGCAAACGAATTCGGGTCAGTATTAGTCCGACGAAATGACAACAGATGATGTCATATCCGTGCGTCGAATGACGTTAAACAAGTGCGCCGTTCTCAATTCCTCGCTTAGGAGAAATTTGAAGTAACAAACAATTTATTTCTGTTTTATTTTAAGTATAGTCTTTTGCATTATAATGTTGTAATCGCCAGCGCAAGATATATTAACAGCTAAAAGGGAAAAAAAAATCTTTTTTTTTTTTTTGTAAATCGTAGCTCAGGATTTCGCGTTGTTCATTATTAGCTAGCTAACAACCGAAAACACTCTCATGGCTCACTAGCGATGATTAACTGTGGCTTAGTTCAGTTTGCTGTGAAGGTTAAAAATAATTAATTTGATCTGAACTCTATATGTTTCTCTGCAGTCTGACTGGGAAATGGCGCTGTTTCCAAACTCACTGACCGAGGAAGAGGAAACGCTGCAGAAGAAATATGCGAAATTAAAGAAAAAGGTAGAAATGCATTCTGCAGCATGTGACTTTTGCAACATTCATGTAGAATCACACATTAACAGCTCAATCATTTCTTTGGACACAGTTTAATGGGGTTTTGCTATAATAGGAGGAGCTTAGTTCCAAGTTAAATCTGATCTGTGTGAAATAATGCTGTAGAAATGAATGTACACTTTTACCTTTACCAATTTGTGTTTGCAGAAAAAGAGAAACCTGTGGCATTATCTCACTTTAATACTGATTCAACTAATGGATTATCGTGCCTGTATTTTACTTAACCATTTTTCATGAAAATGCATTAACATTGAATACTTAAATCTGTAAAATAAAACATTCATTTAAGTCTTTATTCCATTTTTAATTGTACTTAAGAAAGGTGGTTATTTATTTTCGTAGTTTTCCAAAGGCTTTTTTTAAATAAGGAAGACAAATGCGAGACTATTTTATAAGAATTTGTGTACATGTTTATAGGATTACACCAAATAGAAAATATATTTAAAAAGTAATAAATGGTCGTTTACATTCATTATTCTAGCGCTGGAGCTTGGGTCAGTGTTGATCTGGATATTCAGACAGTTTTAACAAGCAGATTAATGCTTTAAAAAAAACACATTTTGTGGTGTTTACATTTTCTCCCATGGCAGAAAAAAGCCCTGCTGGCACTTAAGAAGCAGAGCTCCAGCAACCAGACGAGTCAGGCTGGACTGAAACGCAGTGAGTCACTTTTTCATTACAGGCTGTAAAATGAATCCGAGCATGAATCGGTACAAGTGTCCTATTCGGAATGAACAAATCGTTAGTTTATGATATGAAGTTAGATCACACCTTGTTTAGATGAAAGGAGTTTAATGTTTGGTTGTATTCTGTTTCTCTGAAGCCTTGTCAGATCAGCCTGTGGTGGACACAGCGACGGCCACTGAGCAGGCCAAGATGCTCATCAAATCTGGTGCCATAAGTGCCATCAAATCCGAGAACAAGAACTCGGGGTTCAAGCGATCACGAACACTCGAGGGAAAACTAAAGGTAAGAAACCGCAATGCAGTTGAAGAGTCATCACCTTGCTGTTGTTATCTTGTGAGTTTAATCTGGCTGCATGTCTCACAGCATTTTAAGTCATATATTTCTACTACAAGTGCTATTTTTTTTTTTTTTTTAATCTTAGGATCCTGAGAAAGGTCCGGTTCCAGCATTCCTGCCATTTCAGAGAAGTGTGTCTACAGATGAGGAGCTTTCTGAGGTAAGAGCTGGTCTTATTCAGTAGTAGGTCATTTTAAAGATTCATCAAAACTCATTTATGTAAGTTAATCAACATATTCCTTTTACAGTCGGCCAAAAGAATCCACAGAAAGGCTCTGTATGAGAGGTAAGCTTAAATGACACTGTGTGGAAGTTATGTGGACACTTTGTGGTACTAAAATTGATCTTGACTTCCCGCTGCAGCTTTGTCGGCCCGGCTGAGCGCTCGCGTGACGACGACGAAGGCGGGGGAGCGTCTGGCCGGGATTTCGAGCGCGACCGGGACAGGGACCTGGAAAGAGACCGCGAACGAGACAGGGACAGAGACCGAGATCGTGGCAGAGACAGAGAACGAGAAAGAGAGCGAGAGAGGAACAGAGACAGGAGCCGAGAGAGAGACAGAGACAGGGAGCGGGACAGGGAACGAGACAGAGAACGTGAACGAGACAGAGAGCGAGACAGAGATGGACCCTTCAGACGTAAATCCCAAAATAATCAACAATGCTATAACTAAACAACTTGTGACAGATTTAATGATTGCATTAATAATTCTACAGAATACTCTTGTTTACTTTAAAGCTTAGCAAGCCCATAATAATTATACTGATTAAGCTTTTTTTCCTCCTGCCCATGCAGGGACTGACTCGTACCCTGAGCGGCGAGGCATGCGGAAAGGAAACACGGTGTACGTTTACGGTGCAGGCATGGTGGAAGAGAGCCTGCGTGCAGCTTTCTCTCAGCATGGCACCATCATCGACCTGTCCATGGACTCGCCACGCAAGTATGACTGAGATTTAACCTGCTGATCTCTGTGACGATGAAGGAGAAATGTTTATTAGTCAGTAATAACATTCAGGAACACACTGAACCCTGTGGCACGGCACTGCAGATTTCTTCTTCTGTTCAGGGGACCAAGCACTGAAGATGCGCACACACAGTATTGGAACTGTAGATGTTTTCTGCATATTATTATTATCAGCAGCATCAGGGGCCATTAAAATAACTTCATAAAACATGTCATAGAAACTCTTTTCACTTGGAATTCCTTCGGATTATTCCGAGTTCAATGGAATGTAATATTGGATTTTCTGGAATTTTTTCTCCAACCAAAATTTAATTTTTTAAAATTTGGATCCTATCATCGTGAAACCAACCAGAACAAAACACATGTCTCGGATTTTTGATGAATGAAGTCGGGTCATTGAAACGGCCCTTTGGTGTGAACCAGGAGAACCGACTCGTATTTCTTTTGGTACATGTGATCAGTGTCGAATGAATATTCTTAATGATGCTCTCACACCAACACGCATGCATGGGTTTCTTGCCTTGCAGAATTAACCATTGATTTGAATGTATTTTATGAAATGCAATATATAATGTTTTGTTATTTAGAATATAGAGTAAGAGATCAGGAAACATGGCAACCTTTAGTTATGCAAAGAAAAAAAACAAAACAATCACTGGTCAAAAACATCCCAGTAATTGGAAGCTTTAGTGGGGAAAAACCAGATGATGAACTGTTTAGAAGTTGAAAGTCGGTTCTTATTGGTGAACCGAGCCAAATGATTTGACTCACTGAAAAAAGCCATAATTTATCACTAATGTTAAAATGCAAGCTTCCAGTTCATTTGCAACTTGAGAAGGCATTTTCCATCCAGAATCAGTAATGATGCATCACTAAAGATGCTGAAGGAAATAAAAGGAATGTTAGCTATTGTGTGTGTGACCTCAGTGTGAATGGCTTTCTTGTTTTTTCCCCTCCAAGCTGCGCGTTTGTCACTTTTGAGAAGATGGAGTCGGCCGATCAGGCTGTAGTAGAGGTCGGGGTCAAGTCTCAGCACTTACACATGCTTTTATTCACTTATTTTCACAAAATGTTTACATGGTTCTCTGATTTTAGCTGAATAGCACCACAGTCGGTGACGTCACGATCAAGGTCAGCATCGCTAGGAAGCAGCCCATGCTGGACGCAGCGACGGGGAAATCAGTCTGGGGTTCTCTGGGTGAGTAAAACCAACATTCTGCGATTCATCATCGTCTCAGATTAAGTCTTGTACTGTTTAAACTACACGGGTGACAAATTAAAGGAAATATCAACCCACCAACCATCGGGTGACCTCTCATGCCCCTGTAAATGTGGGCGGAGTGATTTGCAAAAGACCACGCCCATCATGGTAAAGAAGAACTTTGCACCCATTCACAGTGATGCTTTAAATCGACGTCTGTGAAATTCTGTATACAGTATACGTGAAAGCCACCTGTTTTTCAAACAAACCTTGTGTTTATTTTCATCTTGTTCGTATTGCAGCCGTGCAGAACAGCACCAAGGGCTCGTACAGGGACAAGCGGAACCAAGTGGTCTACAGTGACGATTTCATCTGAGCATTTCACACAAGCTGTACTTTTTTTTTATGTAACACTGCTATTAGTTTTCCGCTTAGCCCTATGTTGTTGTTGTTTTCATGTGAATCATAAAATTGGCCTGTTAAAATACTTCAAAGTGTGTAGAGGATGTATTTATATTTGGTAAAGCAATCAGCTTTTTACTGTTCTTTGGCATTACAGCACTCAATAAAGTCTGAACACGGTGTATCTCTTTCTGGGATGAGCAATCGAGCCTGGACGATAAATCAGCCTGGTGATTGACTGTTGTGAGCTAATCTATAAATGGTACCGCCCTTTACGAATTAAAAGGAAATGGAGACGGTGGATAGTTTGTCCACTAGAGGGCATGCTGCAATCCAGTGTTGGCAACACGCATGTTCACAATCACAACAATCAGCCGACCCAAGCAGAGTGGAGCAGAGTACTCGGTTTCAGTCGTACACATAAATTAACGGCTAATATGTACAAAAAGTATTTTTTGAGTTAAAATTGAAATGATTTTTTTAGATTCAACAAGGCTAATAATCTGCACTTACTGTAGGACTGAATTTAACCCATGCTCTTAAACAGGCAGGACAGAAAATGCAAATCATTCACGACACAAATGTGTGTAAAAGTCATTATCAAGTAAATATGTTTTCCGGGAAAGGGAAAGAAATCCATTAAAGCTCCCTGTTGTGTTTAATCGATTGTATTTGACAACATATAGCTAAAGACAGCATGAAACAAAACATGTTACACTCGATTACAACGTTACTGACTTGTGGCCAACTGTTTTTTTTCGACTAGTCACAGGCTACTTACCGAATACACGTACAGACAATTACACTGATTTTGTTCTTGTTTTTATTCTCCACAATGCAGTCTGTCAGCACAGTGATCAGATACTAATTTATAAATGAGGCACGGATGTTCTCAAGTCTCAGTAACCAAGCCCTCGTTAACTAAGCAGGACGTGGCTAGTGAGGCATCGATGTAACTACTCTGACTTTCAGACTCAAGGCCAGACTCTGACTTCGGGAGCTCGTCACATCTGGTGTCTTCCGACTGTTAAAGGAACGCAAACGATCAGCCAGGACAATGTTTGGTCTTCCATCTTTGCTCTGGAGCTATGAGGCTAATGCAACAAATAATAAACACGCATCTCTTCCTACGTCTTTAGCATAAATTCTTCAGCTACGAACTTAATCAGTTTAAAGGTTGTTCGAGGCGAGGGCATTAAGATTTGCGCATTGGTAAGCGAAGCCGAAGGTGGCAAAAACTTTAATTTGTGTAAAACCGCAAGAATAATACCGAGTGCAAAGCTGTGCAGGCGATACAAGTTAAACTGGGTTTAGTGCACTACGTTACATCCTGTTATACCGTAGTATTACCCTATGTAGTGAGCACCTATATGGATAAAGATAAATAATATTAAAATGGATACTAAAAATAAAGCTAAAATTCACCTGCTGTGGTTTATGTATAATGAGATCAGGCCTTGTCTTGTTTTTCCATCAATACCAAATTTTCCGTGTGTGTGTGTGTGTGTGTGTGTGTGTGCAAAAGCTCCTACGAAGAGTTACTAATAAAGCCGTTCATATCCAGCTTGATAAACGAGACCTAATGTTTCTTCCATTGGCGACAGTATAAAATTAGACATTTTAAAATGATTAAATCGACTGCCTGATTTGTCAGGGCAACTACTTAAAATACAGAGCAGCTGATTACTTTGTTTTTTTCTTTTTTGAACTCTACTCAAATACAAAATTACTCATCACTATCATGGAGATGAAATTAGCAAATTTTCAGTGAGACAGACTTTTCAATACTCGTTCCAGAGGTTTCAATCTCTTGGTCAAAAAAAGGTTGAAAACCCGTAACCTGGTCACTACATTATCCTGGTAGCTCCAGTGCATCATGATCAATTCGACCAAATGATCGAATGTCAGACACCAAACATGTCTTGATTGAATGGCGTAATGGGCAAATAAAAACTTTCACCGAACCACACCTGATGTGTATTTCATTTCCTTAGCTCGAGTCAGGATACAACTTCGCACATTGTAGATGGTTGTCAGACTCTGGCCCTCGACCCTCACCAGAACACTATACATCAATAATGCTACTTTAGATTCCAACCTGAAAAGTCATCTTAAACTCCCGCTCCTATAGCCGGCTCCTCGCACTCTCTCTGGATCTCCAGGTAGTTCTGCGCGGTGGTCTTGCCGTGCTGCTCCTTCAGGTGGCGCCGCAGCGCGGGTTTGTGGGCAAAGCAGATGCGGCAGAAGGCGCAGACGTGTGGCCGCTGTCCGCTGTGCATGTTCATGTGGTCGGACAGCGTGGACTTCTGCGTGAAGGTCTTGTGGCACAGCGGGCAGCTGTGGAGCTTGGCCGAGCGGTGGACGGCCATGTGGCGGTTCAGGTTGCTCGTCTGGCTGAAGTGCTTGCCGCAGCACGGGCACACGTACAGCAGGTGGGTGGAGCGCGAGTGCGCGGCTAAATCTTCCACTGAAGAAAACGCCAGGCCGCACTGCTCGCAGGCCACCGAGCCCGTCACGCAGGACGTGGAGCCCACGACAGCCACAGAGTCCTCACCACCATTTTCTTCGTTAGTGGCCAACGATACGACTCCTACATCGTCCTCGGCGCTCGCACCGTCCATGCTAAAGTGACCAGGGCCACCATCGGAACCTGCCGCATCTCCTTGGCAATCCGACGGCTGGTAATCCACCCGCATCGGACCCTCTCCGAGAGCCAAGTAGTCTTGCCCGATCCCTGCGCCGAAACTCCCCATGATCTCCTCGGAGGTTGGAAAGCGCCAAGCCTGCTGGAAGTTCCCCAAAGGCCTTCGTTCACGGTAGGTGTAGCGCTTCCTGTGCTTGAAACCCCGCCCACGACCGCCCCTGGGCTCCCCGAATCTCCGCCTCCAGATGCGAACTCCGCCCCTGCTTCCTGGCGCTCCAACTTCATCCCTGCTCATATCCTCCGCATGCGGATGTGCATTGTGGCGGACGGCCAACATGTCCACAGCGTCTCCGACATCCTCCTGGACCCCTGCGTTCTCCTCTGCGTCGTGGTGCTCGTCCCTGATGCGTACCTCGAACACGCTGAAGTCGTTTTTGCCCTCCTCATCCTCAACGCCTCCGGAGTGCTCCGAGGCTCGAAACTGCAACATTGACACGGTAGTCAAGCGTCAGTAAATCATTAAAACCTCATTAAAAAGTGATGAAGGATATAGCCAAAAATGCTTAACCGACTCATGCTGAAATATTTTCTTTTACACTTAGTTCTCCTCAGCCTGGGCTTGAGCTCCGTCTCTCCTTATATATCTAATGAAGCCATGAACAGATATTTACCCGCGCTATGGACAAATCGGCCTCGTCTCTGTGCTGAACCACGGCATGCTCGACTCCTGAGACCTGCGGCTCCTCCTCCGAGCTGTGAGGCTGCAGCGACGAGGCACGCTCAGAAGGAGGCGACATATCGTCCAGAGAATGAGTGCTTCCGCTGACGATCGCCGCCATAGCCTGGGACTCTTCTGTTTTTACAGACTGAGCAAGTCACGATGGAATGAACAGAACACCCAAATGAGTGGAAAGTAAAGAGAAGAACAGCATTAAACCGGAATGTGCTGGATTGAATCTGACTCACTCCTGAACTGCTGCTCTTAGACTGCAGGTACTGACTCAGAGCCACTCGGCACTTCTCCACCACGTGCTCCATCTGGAGGTAGCTGGCTGCCGTCAGGTAATTTACGATCTCTTTGGCGCTAAACTGCAGGATGCCGGTGTAGCAGGACTGCAGCAGTTCGCGGATCACCGTGGAGCTGTGCAGCACTGACACCTGCTGCAGAAAACACAAACATCAATAACAACAACAACAACAAATAAAACAGAAGGAACTTTGCTACCACCAGGCATTTTAGACATAACATCATGAACTTCTCATCCTTTGGCTTGCGTGCTTCAAGGAGAACAGAAGACACACGCAATTAACAACAGACTAGAGAACTGCATTCTGCTTTAGTACTAAACGGAAAGAATGAGGATTTACCCGAGTACTGAAATCCCTCAGGAAGGGGTTGATCCTACAACATCTCTGCTGCCTGCAAGGAAAACACTCACCAGCCTTCCCACCCCCTGCAAAGTGACCCTCGCTTATGCCATTATGCCTCCAATCTACGTACGTTAGGGTAAAGTTAGAGTTTACGAGCTGAACTTAATTACAGAAGCCTACAATGGAGAAACAACCTTCCTAAAATATCTTTAAAATGTATTATACCGAATGGGAAAATAATTTAATTCATGTCTAACCCTCGAGACACTGTACCCGTCCTGTCACATTCTAATTTTAATCCGAGTGTATTAGGTAGCTTCTTGGCTAGCAGGGTCCAGTAGCATGAAATGGCGTTAATGTCATTTGGCTAGGCATGTAAAGATTCACCTAACAAACTCGATTCACGATATTACCCAAAAATGCAACATTTATTTTCCTATTCTCTATCAACTTAAATATTCCTTTGGTTAAATTGAAAAATATATAAATACACTTCTGTTTCATTTTCTTAATAAACAACAATAAATAGCTTATTAACTAAAATACTGCTCTTATTAAAAGTCAATAAACTTTTTCATGAAAACGAAACAAAACTTAAACATAAAAGGCTGCCTCTTATTTAGCTTTCGGCAGTCTGTAAAAAAAAGAAAACAGCTCAGATTTCTGATGAATCTGTTTATAAAGCCAGTCGCACAAAAGCTCTTTTCCATTTTACATCTAGTTTTTCCAGCCACAACATTAAAGCTGTGTTACTTCTGCCTGCAGTGATGTCATGGATTCTCGCTATTGCACTTTATTGCGCCCTCTGCTGTCTAAATAATGCAGTTACAGCTAGGAGAAAGTAAGAGATTAACTGCGGCTCATTTTATTATTTCCACTGATTCAAATCCTCATGAATTTGTATCACGATTTATCGATGCACAATATATCATTACATGCCTACACTTTGCTGACTAATTTCTTGCCTCTGCGCCGAGCTTATCCTCAGCTGATGTTCTGGTGTATTGCGAATGACACTTGGACCAATAAACTAACTTACACTCATGAACCAAAAGTTTTTAACCACTCCGTAATTATGTTTAAAGCCATGTGTAAAATGTCAATGACTGTCACTTCGTTGTGGGTCTGTTTGGTCACTTGTGGCCTTTTTTCTCTTTTTCGCGGTCTCTCTCGAGTCATACCTGCAGCTCTGCAGAGGGGTTCAGTAAAAACTGGTCCCTGAGGAAGGCCGAGCCGGCAGCCAGCACCACTTTGTGACCCCGGAACATTTGCCTGCCGCCGGCCATGATGGTGATGTCGCAGAAGTGCCGCTGCTCACGCAAGGAGTTCATGTTCCTCAGCGCAGCGTCGCTGTGGCCGGGGAGGCGGAAACACACCACATCCATCTGCGCACGTGGAGGAGACAGAAGTGTTACTTCGACAGCCGCAGTTAGTCCTACATGATACATCAATGATCATCAACACATGAATGTACACGTGGAAAGGAAGGGAGGTAGCTTGTAACGCTTCTCCTTGGACCTTAATTATTCTGTGAATTTGCTTAGTTTAATACCAAAATATGAGAGATCACACACACGCACCTCTCAGTACCATCTTTACAATTCAACAGGAGAGTAAGAGTGACGAGATATAAAATGATATGGTGTACTGTTATAAGAAAGTAATCCAAGACAGGCTGCTGTGATGCTTCTAAACACAAAGCAGATGTATGGGTTACTACCCTGAAGTCTTTAGATTATTTTCCCGTAACAGCACGTCCTGACGTGTTTCGTTCCTCTTCCAGCAGAGCAATTTGCCAACACTAACAATATAACAGGTGCTCGTATAACTCGTATATAAACGTAAACACCACCTGACCTCAGATGTCCTCCATACATCATCCAAAAACAACAGCGTGATCAGAACTACCGTCAAACACAACAGCTTGTACAAACACGATTCTTTCAACACATTTCATTCTGGTTTGTCTAGAATGATTGACAGGATTTTGCCTGGAGGACATTTACTCATAAATAAAGGGGAGGGGGAATAAAGTGTTGTGCTGTTATGGGAACATAATCAGCAGTAGGGTGGTGTGACATTGTCTGTTGATTATTTGCATGTAACAACGAGTGTTACAGTTTAATAGTTTACAGTTTAACAGCTTTCAATGAAAGTTTGCTTTTGATTGAAAAAGTGAAAGAAAATTATGAACAACGGAAACCTCCAACCCCTAGGATTTTACCAAACATACTTCAATTTTATTTTAACGTTAAAGGTACACTATGCAAGATTAGCCTTTTTTCTTCGAAGTTAAAGTCTCTAACAGATATTGAACCATTCGTATCCCAGGATCTCCAGTGTCTATAAAATAACTGACAAACGTCTCATTCCAACACACACAAGCATTCCGGCCCGGATGGTAGTTTTCCAAATGGATTTTCTCAGTGACAAAACACTTTTGCTAAGGTCACAGCTTAACACACAGCTTTCTTCCCATCATGTTCCACATTTCTTTCAGGTTATTTGACCAAGCACGGAATAAAAAACGACTATTGCACCTTTAACTCCTTCTCCTCCACCTCCTAAATGTAAAATCAGGCAAATATTCAAAACCTGTAACCAGGCAATCCATCAGGTTGTTCTCCCTAAGCAGTTATATTCATTTAAAAGAAATTATATATGTGTTTAACTATCCATCCTGTCACTTAAATTCATTTTGATCTTATAACTGAACATAAAGCTGCACCGTTAAAACACCAAACTATCTCACACTGTTACTCAAATAAACAGTTAGATTTAAGGTAAATAAAGCTAGCTGATATTAGCTGGAGATCCGTAAGGCCCTCTATATACTAACGCATCTCAATAATTATAATTTATATATGTATTTTTTTTAATACAAACACTCCGCATCTTGACACTGCTAGACTGTAGCCATACCTTTTGTCTCGTGCAGCTAGCCAGCTAACGTTAGCTGCGCTCACGAGGCATTAAATGACATGTATGCACCGCGAGCACTTTTTCTACTCAGTTTTTAAGGCGAATAAATTACAGCCTTACCCTTTTAAATGTACTTCTGTCACAGGCGAGGAGGCAGGAAGTCTCACATAACAGAAACACGAGTGTCGCGAAGTGTCTTCAAGTCTTTAAGGCTAGTGTTTACTTTTTAAGAAGCGTAACCTATACTACGGCGGCCGGGAAGTGACTTCCGGTCTTTACCTTTCTTGATAGCGGAGAAAGCGTTTGGAAATTCGAGTAAACATACGGGTACTTTTGGTCGCGCCACGTTTTGGGGTAAAACTTGGTTGCTAGTTCAGTGTTAGCAGTTTGGTTGCTAATTTTGACCTACAGGTTGATTTTTTGCCCATGGGTGTTATGAATTATACAAAAACTAAAATATATTATATATTAAATACACTCTCATGTAAATTCCACACCAAAGTCACCACTGCCATGTCCGACACATCCATAAACTCTCAGTATGCACTAGAAACGACAAGATTACTATTATATTGCCACCCTAAAAGAAACAATTCAAATAAAATAAAAAGCTAGCCAGATACACCTGACCGGACCGAGCCATCCCTTGTGTAGGAAGTATTAAAGTGGCACTTTAAATGGCGGCACTCAGGCGCTGACTGCATTTTGAGCACCACTTCAATTCAACATACAGCTGGAGGCTGAATAAAATGTCGCCTCTCTCAAGATGGTGCTCCAGGCAGCTGCCTTTGTTACTTAGGCAAGGAGTAGCCCTGAGCGTGAGATTCGAAGGCACTGTAGGGGCGGAGGCTATAGAAAAGAAGACCTTGAAACTGGAATGCAAGAAAGGATCTATGAAAAATGACGGAAAGGTTGAATCTCGATCACCAGAATTATAGACAAATTAAAAAGAAAAAAACAACAGCATAAAGTGTCTCAGTAAGGTGTTGTGCTTTGGAACTATACTGGAGGGATGAGCACTGTTCTTCCTAAAGATATTTGCTCTGTTTGTGGTTTGATGGTGCTGGAGGTGCAGTCTGACACAAGGCTCCAAATCCCCCGGGGTTTGAGATCTGACGACTTTGAAGGCTGTAGCATATAACTGACATCATTTTTTATCTTCATCAATCCCTCAGACCCTTTGTACCCTGTGGAAGGGGACACTGTAATCCTGAAAGAGACTAAAGAGAATGATGCTTAGTTTCCTCTACTGTCTAAAATTTTTTTTATGACAAGCGTGTCAATGATATAGCTTGTTGGTCAGGACAGGCTGGATAAATGTTTTAATCTGACCCATCAAATTAATTCTGAATCTGAATCAATGTTCTGTGGACCGTAATTAGAGAGAAAGAGTTTAAAAAGAGCTAGTCTCTGTAATTACACTAGGGGACAAAATAGAGCAATAAACTCAGCTAAATAAACTCAGCTGACAAAATAGCGCCATACACTCAGCTACTGAAAAACTGTCCTGATAATGTCATTCTTTACAATGTGATGCTATAACCATGTCTGTTTCCAAAAAATAACAGTTGGGGGTGAAAACTTAAGCAATCATAACCTTTACACTTTTCATTTGTAAATAATGAAATAAACTATAATAATTTTACCCCACTGCAATATTATATGCTATTATGAGTAGATTTGTGACATATACTGTACGTACCATCCACTTTTTTTGGAAAAAGACCAGGTGATGTTTTTTTCCCAGTTTTCAAATGTCCAGTTTGGGTGAGTCAGTGCCTACTTTACCCTCAAGTTCCTGTTCTTGGTTGACAGGAGTGGAACCCAGTGTGGTTTTCTTCTAGTCTTGAAGAGTGGTTATTTGAGTTACCAAAGTCTTCCTGTCAGCTTGAAGATGTTTCTGCGTCCAGAAACGCCACTCGCTAGATGTTTTTTGTTTTTTTGCACCATTCTGTGTAAACTCATTTTATGAAATAGTCAAACCAACCCATCAGGTACCTAGAAACCTTCCACAGTCAAACTCACTGAAAGCTAATATTTTTCCCATGTGAACATTAACTGAAACTTTTGATCTGTATCTACATGACTGAATGCATTGCACTGGTTGGATGATTGGATAACTGCATAAATAAGCAGGTCTAAATGTGTCATTCACTTCATCTAAAAGTGACCTCTTTTCTATTACTCTACATTGATTCATTGCAGATCCATATGTACAGACACCCCAAAATGTCCATCACCCTGACTCATTCATCAACAGAGCACAATCCTGTAATCCACAGAAAATACTTTGTGTTCTGAAGGCTTGGTGTAACATATGAAAAGGACACACAGCCCACACAGGCACAAAAGAAGAACCTATTACCCAGAGAATTAAGAGTAGCAAATGGTTTTTATAGTGGCACACAATGTTCTTGCAGAACACAAGATGGATTCAACAATTAATCTCAGGGGCAAAATCTCATCTTTTATTTGCCTTCCAGAGAAGCTTTTTGAGACTTAAAATCACAGGGCCAAGATATGTATATGCAATGACTATACTTCCATTTTACATTTTTAAAAGAAAATGGGTCAGTGTAGCAGAAGATAGCAAATAATGTGTGCGATTTTGCATAAAGGCCCTGTGGTGGACTGGCGACCTGCCAAGGGTGTACCCTGCCTCTCGCTCGAAGATGCTGGGATTGGCTCCAGCTTCCCCGCGACCCAGATTTATAAAGCGGTATAGATGATGGATGGATGGATGGATGGATGGATTTTGCATAAAATCTCAATACTTTCTAATAAAATGTTCATTACAGACACACTACTGAATTTCCTGCAATTGTCCCATCAGACCAATAGGTTCACTGACAATGTGTTAAGATTCTATTTGTCAACCTAAGCTTAGTGTTCAGTAACACAGTATATGAAGCAGCAGCTCAGGCTGAGGAAACTCACCTCCGGAAGCCCGGTGACAGAACCAGTTCACCTCCAGATCCAGGAAGTGAACAGGAAAAATCATTGCTCACCCCTTAAGCCCTGGTCACTATATGCTTGAGCTCCTTCCCTCCAGCAGGCGGTTCAGATCCACGTGAGTCAAAGCCATCTCAAATCACTTTTCACCAGATATACAGAGTGTGAATGTTTAATTCCACACACACAGTTCTCTTGAACTTCATGTGTGAAGAAGCACACAGTTTACAGTATGTGTTAATTTTACACATGCGGTTTTTACACACTTTCCTTTTCTACATGTTTTTCCCATATTTTGCAATTTCCATGTTATTTTCATTTTTTATTTTTTACATGCAGTTTTATTTTCATGTTTTTAAAAAATTTTTATTTTTAAATTTTATTTATTTTTTAAATTTCTCCTGATAACATTTTTGAAATAACTGAACTTTTTTATTTGTAGTTCATTTTTTAGATGGGGTTTTAAGATTTTCATGTTTTTATTAGCACCTTTTCAAAATTTAGATATGCTTAGACACATTTAGATGTGCTTAGATAAATGCAGTTGTGGAATTAACATAGTTTCATATTTATTCCATAAAGGATGATGATGAACTGCATCCACGAACGTAGCCAGCAACAAATCCATATTCTGCATTCATATCTAGTCTCAGAAACAAACAAACTACTCAACTTTCAATTGACTGTTCAGTGTGACTATGGTGATAAATCTGGAAATTGTCTGGAAAATTGCTCTACTCTGAGTTTAGTCAGGATTGATTAAATGCGTATTTGCTTAATGAGGCTCAAAATTGGTGCTTGATGTTTACATGAAATTTGCCTCAACAGAATTTGTCTTTCCGTCTGTTATATTGGCTTTGGTCGGATGAAGACTAATCCATTCCACAGTGAGTCTGTTTGGTTTCGCAGGCTCTTTCACCGCAGTTTCTGTGTGCAGGTCAGAAAAAAAATGAAATAGTAATTCATTTTGAGAGAAATTGATTCTGTCAGAAACTATTCATGTTCACGTTTATTAAAACTGATATAGTGCATGCATTGTACACTGTATTAGATTTCATGTCAGTGGTAACTGATTATAGATGGACTTTGTGTATCAGCTGCCTATATTTCAGTGTAACAGTGCTGTGTGTGTGTGTGTGTGTGTGTGTGTGAGTTTCTTAGTGAGTTTCAGGACAAAGTAACTATAGCTGTTTATACCACAATGCTCGCTAATAAATAATGAATGAATCTTGTTATTTTGGTGTAAGATGAATAAAATACTTCAAGACATGCTGGAAAAGACATTATTGGGAAATAAGCATTAGAAACTTTAGGGTCATGAAGGATCACACCACCCTTCATTCATTATTTTCCTACAAGAGTACACCTACAGTGTTTTATTCCATACATAAATCATGCAATCAATCTCTGTCCACTTTATTACAGCTACACATCTGTTCATTCATGCACAAAATCATCTAGATACAGGTCAATAGCTTCAGTAAATGTTTATATCAAATATCAGAATTAGCTGTGGGATATTTCTTGGTGCCAGAGAGGCTGGTTTGAGTATTTCTGAATCTGCGAATCTCAGGATTTTCATACACAACAGTGTCTAGAGTTGAATGGTGCAAAAACAAAAAATATCTAGTGATATTTTATCAGTATATATATATTATATATTATATAACAAAAAAAACTCCTGGTTCAAAAGACCATGCAGGACTGGTTTAGCACACATATTTAAGCCCGCAGCTCATTCTAAAGCCCTGGTAATATGTAGTTGAGTATCACGACATTGACCATCTCTGCACTCCAGGTTGCACACACAATCAGATATTTTATTACAAAGTTGATAAGTGAGGCATATGTGACCTCTTGGAATGAATCAAGAGTACATTTTCAGAACAGCAAAAAAACAAAGAAGTCCAAAAATACATTGACCATATTGTACTACATTCAGAATCATTACAGTGGGAATGTTGTCTTCTAGCTGCAGGTCAGAAGAGACACTAACGGAGGAGTCCAGGATAAAAACTACAGAGTCATTTATAACCGTGTGTGATCCATCCTATGCAAGTCAATGCTAATTCTATAATTGTAAACCATACAGTACAGTACATAATTACAATGTCCTATTTATAAGTGATGCATTTATTATACCAATGTACAATTTACAAATTACAGATGAAACAACCAACCAGGTTTCTTATGATTTTGTGCTCACACGGTGTGTAACGGTCAGCTTTTCTAGCAGAGAATGTTGTGTTGAAATGCATTTACTAAATTTAAAATCGAAGTCTTACTGTGTGTGTGTGTGTGTGTGTGTGTGTGTGTGCTTTGCCATGTAACCAGTCAATGGATCTGAAATTCTTTCATTAATTACACCAAGTCAAATTTGAAAAACCTAAAAAAAACTAGAAACAGAACAGACATACATTCATTTTCAGTGCCCTTAAAGGAAAAAAAATGATTCAAGACAAGACAGAAATTTTCCCACATCATTAAATAGGAAGCGTAATAAAGCCCAAAGGAACTGGAATCCTCCAACAATTAAATTTCAACATCACCTTCAGTGCAAAACTGAAGAATCCCGCTGCAGCCGTTAATAGGGAATGTGCTCATGCGGCATAAATATCTTAGTGTTGTGTTCCGTGAACGGTAATCATCAGTAAAGTGCTGAGAAAACTAACCAACTCAACTAAACTGTTTTCATAAAAGCTCTGTCTTTTTATTCCAAGCAGAGCCCTGTAGAGCGTATGCCATGCACAAAAAGGCAAAACTAGAACGTAGCACTGAATGAGATGTTAATGATGTGAGTAAAGGAAAAGTGAAGAGGTAAAACAGGAAACATGTGCGTACGTATGAGTACTATGTGAGTATTATACTTCATTAGACAGAAATTTGCCCAGTTGTACACCCTCAACAAAAAGGTACTACCCTTTACCTTTCCCTGATGCTGTCAAGAGCAGACCTTTTGTGCCTTTAATATGTACTTTAGTACCTAGAAAGGTGTATATATACACTATATCCAGGTAAAATAAACACAATATTGATACAAATGATAAGAGTACCACCCCAGCATCAAGGAAATGTGTACATTTTTCTGAAAGTGTATGGAGGACATAGCATGGCTTACACGTTCAGGAATAAAAAGGTACTAACCTTTTCTTTTTGCTAGCTCTTAGAGCAGTATAGACCAATTAAACACACACTTTGCCAGGTAAAGCATACACTCACTGGGCATCTTTATTAAGAATACTGTTATCCCTGCTCATTTATGCAATTACCCAAGCAGCCAATCATGAGGCAGCAGCACCGTATACAAAAAATAGCTTCAGTTGCTGCTCAGATCTATGGAAGCCTGAAGAGGCCATGAATTTACACTTTTTTATTTGGTCTGTTTACTCTGTGATAAATCACTTTTGTCATTATCCAGACATAGCGAAACATTTTCCCGCGATAACGAAATAATTTGCCCATAATCCTGCCAATCTGCATCTCCCCGTCAGTGTAGTTCATGACGGAACTAGGCTCACGTTAGTTGCACCTGTGATAAAGCTGTAGTCTTGCTAACAGAATAGAACTCGAAAATAACAAGACAGATAACTCGTCATCACAAGAAAACAACATTGGTTTTGTCGTGATGACGACATAAATAGCTCATGATGATGAGAAAATGAGCTGAATAAAATAGGCAAAGCCATGGCTTTTTAGGGCTTCCGTACATATCAAACATCAGAATAACTTTAACTCAAACCGTCTGGTTCCAATAGACACAGCAATGTCTAGGGTTTATACCGAATGGTGGAAAAAACAACAACAGGAAAGGCTACAGTAACTTAATAACTACTCTATTCAGCCGTGGTGAGCAGAAATGTATCTCAAACATGCCAAGCCTTGATGAGGAGGGGCTACAACAGCAGAAGACCACATCGGGTTTCACTCCAGTCAGCCGAGAACAAGAATCTGAAGCTACGGTGGACAAAAAGGCGCAAGTGAAGACTGGATTCTGGACCTGCCATATGATCGGGCTGATTGAATAACTGCATGAATGAGGTATTCTTAATAAAGAGCCTGTTGAGTGTACCCTGGACAGTATTACTCCAATGACAAGGAAAAGTACAATTTGGTACCTTTGTTTCTGAGAGTGTACAGTATTTATAGAACAATCCTTGATTGCACAGTGCATCTTGTTGGAATTGATGTTGGCAGCAGAATGAATCTAGGCAGCAGAATGCCAAGCAGAAGAACTTTGGTAACAGTAATATTGCTCTGTAAATCTGTGAAATAGAACAAATGGGCCACTGAAGAGCTTGTACTGTGTAAAAACTCCACTAAGAGTCCACTGCAGTATTGAGATCAAAATATTACAGACTTGGTTGATACATTTGGAATGATATTCCAATATAAAGTCCAACATCCATTTGCACAAATCCACATATTTCTACTCATAGGAATTTGTGAATTGAGAAAATGGTGGACATATCGAGCTTTTGGTGCTGGACCCTGTATATTAGTGAAAACCGAGACTTGAAACAATTGTTTATGGAATTATATCCTGTTCACAAGCAATCGGGTTCATTTTTCAAATTTCCTTTACATTTGATTTGAACAGTTTTAAATAGTAACACAGAGACTCCATTCCCAATTATTAATGATTCAATGTCAAAATTTGAAGAGATTTTTTTTTTAGACTAAGATCTTTGGCCCTTTAATGCCACTTCAGCTGAAGCGTCAAGTGTAAATATCATTGGACCCTATCCCGATTGGTTCATGAGGTTACTTCCTGTAATAAGAGAGACGGACTGCACATACAGGACAAGATCAGATCAGAACAGACTCCAGAAAGATGAAGCGGAAGAACGCGGAGGAAAGACAAAGGAGGGCAGGTCGACGTTCAGTCCATCTTCTCTTTCTGGACCAGCTTGGGTGCGTCGACAAAATCTTTCCCGTTAAAGAGGATGACGGCGGCTGTGAGAGCGCCGGCTGTGCCCCAGAACACCATGTAGGCTAGCGTCTCGGTCCACGTGTCACCTGAGAGCGAGAGAGGTGCTAACGTCAGACAACCTTCACTTGTAACAGACTATTTACTTCAAATCACTCATTATCAAGCATCCTTGTTTTACTTTAAGTAGATTATAGCACTATTTAAGCACTATTTGTTTCTTACCAGCCATAAGTAGGCACAGGATGCACATGGAGAAGGCCACAAGCATGATGATGGGTAACTAAAGGAGCAAGAAAAACAAGCACTCCGTCATAATCACATCACAGTCTATGAGTCATAACACAATTACAGCACACGTGGGTCAACTAAACAACTGTTCTTTATTCTTATAATTTGAATTTAACATGGAAAAAATAAATAATGACCGTGAGGAATTTCCAGTCTTTCTGCGCTTGAAGTGTTGTCAGACTCTCCGATTCATCCACTGAATAGTTGCCAAGGAAGAGGTCAATGGAGTCCTAACATAGCGTCCAAACACGATCAGAATTAACATCATGCATCATCGTCATTATTAAATAACACCGAACTGAAAGACAAAGACAAATCGGTCACGCTTACCTGTCTGAAGCCGTCTGAGAAGTTGTTTTTGTAATAACGGATCATAGAGTTCCAGCCGTCCATCAGCAAACCCCAGTGAGTCCTTTTCCCAGTCCTGATTCAAGAAAGAGTAAGAAAGTTAATGAAGAGAAGCATCACGCAATATTTTTAGCTTATAATGCAGCTCTATTGAATTCTCAAATCTGATTGGTCAGAAGGTGTTGATTAAGAACCATCATGGTAACAGGCAATTTACAGGGACCTGTTAAGCAAAGCTATACATAAATCAAGTCAATAGCAGACAGATTTAAAAGACTATTATTATTATTATTACCAAAAATACAGACATGTAATAGTTAACAGTTAATTTAGCATTTTTGGAAGGAGTCTCCAGTTTCAGCACTTTGTAACAGTCAGATGTAAAGCTGTAAAACTTTAAGCTTTCCGACACAAAAGTCTTCAAAACGGAGGATGTTGCATGTTCACTCTTTAATCAATAAAACCTAAAATCGTTGTGGTATAAGAGGTATAAAACACTTCAGGATGTGCTGGGATTAGAAAATTATCAATTCTGGGCAGCAACAGTAACTCAACGTCATGTCGGTCTGCATCAAACCACCTTTTCCTAAAACAATGTGGTGGTTTATTCCTTACAGAGCAAACACACACCTGGTGAAGTCAGTCTTCAGAGCTCCAGTGCCGGCGTACTGTTTAGCACATGCGTTAGCGTTGTCAGCCCAGGCTAAAAAAAAAAAGAAAGCAACGGTGGAAAGGGTTTTAAAAGAAAGCAGATTATTATTATGAAGAATGTCACCGATTTATCATTAGATTAGAGAAAGGAATAAACGTGTGAACACCGTTCTTGTAGATCTTCTCAAAATCAGCTTGCTCTTCGATCTTCTGGCCGACATGAAGGACTCCCATCCTCTAAAACAAAAATTCATCAGAATCTACTCAACAAGCGTCTGAGCGACACATTTTATTATTCAAGTTTACACTGTTTAAATCCTTCGCATATTAAATTGAAGTACCGTATATATGAATATCCTGTTTCATTCCCATGGTAATACCTATACACTCTTAACAAAGTGTGAGCAGTCAGTTCACTGTGCATTACCACTTCCAGTGACTAAAAACAATTATTGTATTTGAACTATTAACTACTTAATTCCACAGAGCTGTTGGAATTTCTGAACCCCACTGATAAAAAGTCAAAGCTCCTTCTCAGGGCCTTGTACAGTATACATGCCACTAATCTAATCCAAATAAAAGACCGACTCCATTATTTAACAAATAAAACGGTAAAATCATTAATATGGTTAAATTGTAGGACTGTCTCCAGTTTCAGTTGGTCATTAATCCGACACGGGAATGTCTTCAGGACGGAGGAGTTTACACATTCCAGTGTCTGAGCTCACAAGCTGCATTTTCTGTCTTACTAACTTCAAGCGAAAGTGAGGTAACGATTAATTATAGGCGCTATAACATTATAAACTAGAAGGGGACTCGGAGAGCGCAGACTCTTCTCTGATATGCAAATCCGCAACCACTTTATACGTCTGGATATATTTCCAATGGGGTCATCGGATTTCTACATTGGCTATGTGTTGTCACTAACCTACTGGATGTTAAGATGTATGGCATAATTGAGTTGAGTGCAGACTTCCGCTAAGGCTAAATGCTGCATCTTGCAGTTTGTGAAAGTTAAATTCATTCTTCCCATAACTCGGATCTGCTCCAAAATTTAACGGGCTCTTCCTTGGCCAATGCTACACCCTGCCACCAAAGGTTTTGCACAATCAAAACAGACAAGCAAACAAAACTGTACTGAAAACATAACCTCCTTGGCAGAGATAATACAGGAGCTCATTTGTGGAGCTTGTACAACATTAAATGTAACTATAAATGCATAAAAATTACATGCAGCTCTTTCATAAATATAAAGTTGTGGTATAAGAGGAACAAAACACATCAGGATGTCCTGTTATAAGAACATAAGCAATAGGTTAGTAGCATAGACATTTTCCTATAACATTACATCCAGCTGTGTTTTACTCCTTACTTATTCATAAAGCAAACTATGATCGCTGCACTACACCGATGTGCCACTTCTCTCACCTGAAGCTGGCCCTGCAGGGAACGCCTGGCCAACAGGCTCTGAATCACATTGGTACGATCCAGGCAGTCCATGCAGTTACTGCGGAATGTTCCACTCTGCTCCATCACCACCTTCCTGTCCGAGTTCAGCATGAAGTACCTGCAGAGCCGGAGTGTCTGTTAACCGAGCTACAACACTGCTTTGATGCACGGATTAAGAAAAAAACTGGCATGGTGTCATGATGTGAAGAAACCAGAGATGTGACCGACCCAAATTCATCCTGCATCTCAGCCACAGCGTCCACCAAGATCTGCAAGCGATGCCATCTCATCTTACTGCACTCTTTATGGAAATCAAAGGCTATGTACCTTGAGTGGGGAAAGTTCATCGTTTGAGATATTACAGATTCAAAACTATGCTCCAGAACTGGAAAGTGAAAAACAGGACAGACAGACAGAGAGCCGGAGAGAGAGAGAGAGAGAGGGGGCGAGAGAGAGGCCGAGCGCGAGGGCGGGAGAGAGAGCGAG
>JAQMYM010000021.1:3634838-3647459 GCA_030014255.1 Parauchenoglanis ngamensis
GAGAGGGAGAGAGGGGGCGAGAGAGAGGGAGAGAGAGAGGGGGCAAGAGAGAGGGAGAGAGAGAGGGGGCGAGAGAGAGGGAGAGGGAGAGGGGGCGAGAGAGAGGGAGAGGGGGAGAGAGGGGGCGAGAGAGAGGGAGAGAGAGAAACGCATCCTTACTTGATGATCCCGTTATCCATGTTGTTCGCCAATTTGGCAAACGCCTGCTCGAGTGGCAACTCTGACCCCTTCTGATTGACCTTCATGAATAAACAAAAAGAAAACCCACTGACCTTAAACAAAATGCACAGCAATTTTTCAGCAAAGATACGTACATGTTAAAGAATTTTAATATTTACCAAATTCAGAATCACTTGCTTCCCATAAATGAGGACCTGAGAGTCAAAATGCCTCTGGAACCCATCGAGCTACAGGAGATAAAATACATAGATCATAGATAAGACCTGATTCATGCAGCATAAGTTCAGTTTCCACCCAGCAGATGGTGCTGTGGATCCGAGCCACAGATATAAAGCCTCTTTCTGTTCAACAGACACAGATCAGTGTTTAGTGTCACAGCCTTTTGAAATGCATGAGCTCCATGACGTGTTCGTGATATCTGGCTGCAACTGATTTATCCATTTGGATAAGAGAAATGGAGAGTTCGTTTCGAGGGCAATTATAAACGATGGGGTAAGTTTGGTGATGGTCAATTACAATCCAGAAGTGTTCCTCTTATACTATAGCAATTTGTTAAAAAGAAAATTTTCTATTTATTAAAGAACATTTTTTCCATTTATAGTTATGTTTACTGTCTATGACACAAGCTCGTTCCTGTTGTCCTCAATCATGTTATAGCAACTACAAACAGTCGCTCCATCTGTTTTTCTGTCTCTCTTGTAGTTACCAAGACATAAAAAAATAAAAACCCCACGGCTCGTCATGCTACTGAGAAACCAGAAAGTGAATTTTCCTCTTTTCTGTGTATTAACTGTTGCAAAGCACCGACACTGAATACTCCTTCTATAAACGTCACATTAACATCTCGTAACAGCAGCAGCACCAACAACACAACCTTCACTATATGAACGTTTTTCTCTGTAAAATAACGACACATATTCTTCATCTGTTTATTAGGCAGAGAAGTGAAAAGTCCCTGTATTAACGTAATGATAACGTATTATAACGTGCACATGAATATAAACATGGTGTTTAGATTACACGCAGAACTTCAGGCCACGCTGTTATAGAAGATTAATCAACACCTTCTGACCAATCAGAATGAGAACTGAATAAAGTGGAATATAATAATAATAACAACAATAATAATAATAATAATTATAAAGGTGTTTATTTTCATCGCAGTTCTCAGTAAATCCACAGTAAACCACCTCCACTCATGAATATGAAGTAATTCTTAGTAGAACGCATCTTGGGAACTTTACAGTCTCTAATCTCTCAAGTAAAAAAAAAGCATAATGCACAAAATAACACTTTGGGCGGCTAAAGTATAAATAAACATTTTGTAACTGAATGAAGTGGTGAAGGGAACGACCTTCAATGAGGTAATGAAACGAGTAATGCTAGTTCAGAAATACCCGCAGAAAACGCGGCTCCCAATCTGATTACGTAGATTTTAAGCAGTAGTTTGGAGTTTAACTGATTAACAGTGTCAGTAGAACAGTCAAAAAGTGTGTAAGGCCGTAACACCCTGCCTGTAATGCCAAACCTGTATATTACTGACACTGGAACACTGAACATAGTGGACATGCATCTTTATCTTCATTTTATACTCAACACTGGTCATTTTTCACTTCCTGTCCCTGTGCTTAACTTTCTTTTTAATTTAGTCCGTGCTAACAGAGTGACTGCTAATGAGTCAAGTTCATTAATGCATTTTATCTGGTCCAGAAATTTGTTTTCTCAATATATATAAATAAATAAATAAAAATATTGGTTGCAAATTCCGACCAAGTCTGTTGCAATTAAAAAAATTTTTAAAAACACATCCAAAATGCATCCAGGTCATCTGATGTTTTTAAAAAGAAAAACAAAAAAAAAAAAACCAGAACAACTATTCTCCTTTCTAAGCTTTTATTTCAGACTGAAATTTTTGCTTCCTGACTGACAGAAATGGTTGGGAAACCCTGATCTACAACACACTGGAAGGAGAAGCACGTGATCGGTTCTCCTCTCTCACTTACAGCCAAATGAGTCACGTGAAACACTTACTTAGCATGTAGAAATGAGAATATTGTCAGTGGGAATCATAAGTTGCCTCACGTGACTGGTGGTGCTGCTGATCTGCGGCTTGGGCTTGTACTTCAGGTTGGGTCTCTGGGACCAGAAGAAAGGCATGGAGCCTCGGGTCTGTTAGAGGAGACGGTGGAAAAAGAGAATGCAAGGTTAAGTGGAGGTCAATGCATTTTATCCATACATTAGGCACCGTATTTCCATCTATCCATTATCTATAATGCTCATCTGTCAGGGTCACGGGGAAGCTGGAGCCAATCCCAGCTGACTTCGGGTGAGAGGTGAGGTACACCCTGGGCAGGTTACCAATCTATCCCAGTGCCAACACAGAGATGAGCAGCCATTCACACTCACATTCACACCTATGGGCAGCTTAGAGCCGCCAGTTGACCTAATCTGCATGTCTTTTTGGACTGTAGGAGGAAACCCATGCAGGCACGAGGAGGACATGCAAACTCCACACAAGGTTCGATCCCAGAACCTTGTTGCTATGAGGCGACAGCGGTAACCACCGCACCACTGTGCTGCCCCGCACTGTATTCATTATTATTTATTTGGTTTCTCATGAGTGCATTCTAATGACAGTCGCCTTATGATCATCACCTGCACTACAACCACTTTACCATACCAGATTTTATTCTTACTTAATGAGTTTACCAAGTACGGGTACTGTAATTTGTGTTCTCGTAAATTGTAATTTCAGTTGTTTATTATGCTGCTGCAACAAACAATTTCCCTCAGGGAGCAATAAAGACTTCGCGCGCTCTCTCTGCCTCAACAATTATGTTTTTCAAATCCATTTATTAGAGGCATTCACCATGCATGTCCCTATGCACACTGTTACTATAGAAACAAGAACATATTAATATAAACCTGCGATTTGTCTTTCAGCTGGTCGACTTCTGACCAATCAGAATCGAGCATCCAACGACGCAGTGGTTCAACAACGTTAAGCACTTTGCCGTAACAACAGATCCGTGTGGGTGATTAGAGGAGTTCAAGAACTGCCTTCAAAAATTATTAAGGTTTCTGGTAGCACAAATGAACTCATTAGAGATTTCGGTTGTTTCCTCAGGCAGCTCATTAAAGGTTCAATGATTAGAACAATTCTTTCAGAGACAACACCGCATCTCTAGTGTCGTCCTTCATGTCGTTAAAACCTTTTCCAAAATCCCTTTTAAACCATGTTCGACCTCAACTGTTCGGATCGGGTCTCGTCTTAGTCATCAGTCGCTTTGAATAACAGCACCCGAATCACTTCACAGCCAAAGCCCCATTAATGTTGCTCTTTAAATGGCTAATAAATGCTGATTCATGCTGGCTTTTACTGACCTGCACAAAGGAGGCTCTGCTGTTATTATACTGCACTATCTGCTCCGTTTCCACAAAGTTAGCAGCGTGTCCTTCCGAGTCAATCCCTAAAACAAAAGGGTACACAGTGATGAAATGTCAAGCTCTACACAATACCGCGAGCGTACCGCTGCGTGTCGGGACGCTTTCCTACCTCGGACGTAGTAGCGCACTCCGGCTCGGAAGCAGCTCCTCCTGGAGATGAGGATCCATTCGAATATCTTGCCATTGATGCAGCATGGCTTCATCACAATAACTGGTGAGCAGAGTTAAGGCTAGACAAGGCACGATCACATACACAGCAGTCTTAACGATAGAGTGAAATTTGTCAGTGAAGGATACAGCCATGGATGACAGGAAAGGTGAATTTATGGAGCTGGAAAGCAGAATGCACAGAAATCAACACGAATCTGAAGTTTATACAGTTGAAAATGTCGTGCTGAAAGTATTGTGTTGTTAGAAATTGTCACTTTTGAGAGAAGGCTGCCTAGGCAGTAGGTAATTCTTCCCTATTTGGAACATAATATAAGGTTACTTGCTGAAAAGCATGATCTAAAACTTTGGTAAGCATAAATTAAACAAAAATATATATATACACATACGAAAACAGTCAATGACGGCATGATATGATGCAGCCTGTCACTTCTACAACTACTTCTTATTCATTTATAGGTTGTGGAATGGCCATGAAATAACTCAGTTCCTGTTATCACTTACAATATAGCAGCTATAAACTGTCATTCTCTCACCAGCTTCTCTTTTCTCTCGCTCACAAATTCACCTTGTTATGTTACTGAAAAACCACAAAGTTCTCTGTACTGAAACCTTTCCTATGTGGCGAGGCAAATATGGAAATTTACAGCTTTACCCCCTGCCTGTCACAAAGCGCCGACACCAGAGACTTCCTCCGTCAATTGTACACGAACCTTTCCTCGACATATTTGTTTACGGAGAGCATTCAGCATTCATCACAGGCCCACGTGAATTAGCTGTTACTATAGTAACAATAATATATCAGAATATTATAGGTCAGTCTATTCGAACAAGCGTATTAATATAAAGGCGAGATTACAGTCAGGTTATAAATATTACAATCGACACCTTCCGGCCAATCGGATTTGAGAATTCAACAGCGTAATTGTATGAAGGAAATTAAAAGCTAGCTAAATGTGATGCTACTAAGCTACCAACAGTAAATGTGTAGTAGTTCTTTTTTAAAATTTACAAAAACAGGAGTAAAATGTTTAATAATATCAGGTGACTGAGATTATAATGTTAATTATGATACGGACACACAGTAACCATTTTATGTTTAATTTTTTGTTTCTGTAGGCATCAAATAGTATCATCACAAATCTTTTGGGGTTTTTTTCTTTTTTTATTTCTATTCAGATTTTTTTTTTCTTTTTTTTTTCCAGTTTTAAAATTGTCGTCAAGTGTTACGGAAATATCATGACAAAGCAAATATGTACTTTGCGTCTGAAATATTCAAAGATGATAAATTTAAAACATTGATGTCCCGAGCCGTGATTATACATACCTTTCCTGAACCTTTTTTTTTTTTTTTTTTTTCGGGATTTCCTTAAGTTTTTGGGAAACTTGGCTAGAATTTCTAGACCTGTGCAAGGCGCCTGCATGATATTTCACCCATCTGTTTCCCCAATCCTTCATAACTTCACATGCCTAATTATCCAGTAAGAAGTTGGGTAATTTGTGAGTTGTGAACCGGTACCTCTGGCTGTGCAGTGAAGTCTCTCAACAGGTTTCCATTCCACACGAACCTCTGATCAGCCTGTGAAAAGACAAAGCGAAGAGTGAAGAGATTTCCTAGGCATTATGTAAGAACAGCTGTACGCATGACTGGTCTAAGACTCTCAGGGAGCCTGGGAGGGTAAGCTTGAGATCAGTATGGGTAGCAAATGAGAGAGATGAAGTGAAAGAAGAAAAGAAAAAGCTAGATTGTGGAAGATAGGGAGAAAAAGTGAGAAGTTGTGAGATGGAGGTGTAGAAGTGTTAAAAGTTGCAGGGTCAAGTGGAAAACCACCGTATAACCGCACTCGCCTACAGTTATTAGACAAAGCAGAGCACAAAAGAGTCACAGGGTAAGAACAATGGTGTAAAAACACACAAGTGAAAATATCTTTCCATTCATCAAATTCCTCATTATGAGATGATTATACAATCAAAATAATAGCATCAAGCCAACTTCTAGACATTTTACTAATTTCCAGATCATTCACCCACCCGTTCCGAAGCCCATCCCAGGAACACCGAGTGTGAGGTGGGAATTAGAGGTTGCACGACAAATCAACTGGTAATTTCAAAAAGTCGTTAACCAGTCGTCTTCTCCAAGCAATTCCTTTCCAATGTGGTCACCCGCCAATTCTGACCCACCAGTCAGGTTCAAGGTTATGTTGATTGACCAACAAATGGAAACTGGTTGTGCAGCAACATCAACAAAACTATTAACTGCCATTAAGCATGTCAATAGCACCTTCTATCTAAGAGACATGGAGTCTTTCATTTCTAAAAAGAGGTGTCCTGAAACGACTGCCTAAGGGCACGAGCACCAGCTTCCTCCAGACGGGATGGTCATGGCGATCCCATACAGCATTGGCCCTGCCACAGACCTGCCTGTTAAAATTACAAATAAGTGATAGCGTACTGGCCATTCTAGCAAAACCGCCAAGACTATTCCTATGACTGTCACATGACCGCTATAAACCTGGGAGGAGCACGCGCCTCCTCGGAGACATGTGAAGCCAGGCAACACCCGGAGGAAAGCGCCACTTGCCCTCTTCCTCATACATGAGCTCAGAGATGCTGATGATTGGCCAGTGATGATTGAGACAGAGTAGCCATCCCTCCCACACAGACAGCACAGCCAATTTTGCTCGCTAGGACCCTCAGCTATGGCTGGCTGGGTGTCGGTGGGGTTCAAACCCAGGATCGAGAGAGTGAACGTTCTTCTGTTGCAGAGTTACAGAATAAAGAATTCAAATCTTTCTGCACTTCAGTAACACACAGTGTACAAATTCTTAGGCTACACTGTTAATGGTGGAAGTAAATAATTCAGTGCAATCAATGTACTAAATAATAAAACATAATAATAGGGTCTCATTACACTATTTACAGATGCAGCAATTCTTCAAATGGACTCAAGTCGCTGCTTCTGAAACCGAGAGTCCGCAGCTAGGAAGCTCCTTTATAGCTTAATGGCAAATGTCTACAGCAGCGTCTACAAGGTTTTTCCACCGTCTTCATCTGAGTCAGAATGCACCGCTGATGTAACTCTAATCTAGCTGTGTGGGAAACCCACGTGAAAACTGGGAGCACGTGAAACCCTGCGCAGACCCGAACCCGAGCTCAGGAACCAACCAGAGACCCTGGAGCTAAGAAAAAGAACTCAGGTTAAATCCGCTACATTTCATTTGCATATGAATATTACTGTTTTTAAAAGAGCCAAATAATCTATGAATAAATCAAGACAACTTTAAGCTTGCAATTAGGATACATTTGAATCACCTTTGTTCCATTTCTCATCATTAGAAAGTAGACAACGTGCCTGTATTAAAATATATCATCAATATTGCTTAGACTACTAAGATTTTTACAGTGGACACGGACAGAAAAATAATAATAAATCAGCAAGGGGGAGTTAGCGAGGTGAGAGGGTTGGCTAAATAAACAAAGATACTGAGACAGCAGTAAGCGTACTGTTTGAGGTTTTTGTGCAGGATGCATAGACTTCCGCTTGATAACATCAACCACAGTGCATGCTGCGCCTGAGCAAACGTAGCAACCGAATAATATTACTCATGTAAATATTACAAGGAAGACTTTCTCCTTCTGGCTTTGTTTCTGCAGTCGAGATGATTTTTTTCCCCCGCCAATATTTAAATAAATCCATCGACACTGCTATTCCACAATAAAAATGTCATTAATCACTAAAGAAAACAGATTGTTTTATAAATGTTATATAATTATATAGATTATGTGAATATGCAAATACACATAAAACTCTTAAAACTAGCTCCAAATCCTGTTTTAGCCTTAATGCATCTTAATTCAAATCTAAAGACTGGTTATTAATCTACGAGTAACTGACAAAGCACTCTGATCTTCATTCTTTAACGTTGGTTCGTTGGATAATTGGGGACTCTGGAAAGCATGCTGGAACAGGAAAACAATTAACGATGGGCTTTAACTCTGACTGTTACAAAGTATTGACACTGGAGATGCCTTCCAAAAAACGTCCTCTTAGAAAAAACCCCATCACCATATCAGAGTCTACACACCTTTTTGAATCTGTTGAAAAACTATTTCAGCTACTTCGTGAATATGGTTTAGGAAGTAATCTATAATAATAATAATAATAATAATAATCATACAATACATAATAAGAATAAGAACATATTGCTTAGATTATAAATATAATATATACATAATTATGAGATAAGACTACAAGAATTACTTCCCAGGTGGAATAACAAAACTTTTACACGGCCCAGATTTGCATACTGGAACATAAATTAGAGGTCCAAGCATCAAGTTCTTGTAATATTATTGGAATTGTTTGAGTTGATCTCCTTATTCTTATTTTTCCTGGGCTCATATTTTTTTTATGCCTGAATAAAACTGGGTTAGGTTGATCTTTGAAAAATGTAGTTTTTTTTTATATCCTTCTCCATTACCTTATAAGGACTTCCAGAACCTCCACTTCCTGTCAGAAAAATACTGCTAATGTTAAATCTGCTTTTTCTTTACTGTGACGTTAATACAGGTCCATCAGAGGAGAAGAACGACTCCAGATCGATGATCTGCCATCAAGACGTTTTAAATAGCTCAACCTGGGTCAGAGCGAGTGTGAAAATGTGTGTGTGTTTCAACACCGCTTCTCCTGTGACACTCTTTCAATATGAATGAGAGACAAGCTAATCCTCATTCTCACTGTGCACAATGCTGGAGTGTTTTCAGGTCAGGTCAGAGTTACAGTAATGACAAGACGACTTGGAGACGCCGATATCAACCGCTCATTTCTGCATAATTATTGTAATATTATCTATAATGAGGTCAATACTGTAAATCCTGATATTACGCTAATGAATGCTATCATTTGTGTGTCCCTCTGTCACTGTCTGCATCTGTGTGTGTGTGTGTGTGTGTGTGTGTGTGTGTGTGTGTGTGTGTGTCTCACTCTCTCGAGCAGGCTCATCTCCTGGAAGTCGGGGCTGGTGTTGGCGAGGCGCTGCTGCGTGTGCGTCAGGTCGTAGTTGGTGCAGAAGTAGAAGCCGTCCGTGTTCAGGACGTTGTTGATCATGGACAGGAACATCTTGTTGTCTTGCATCTGTGTGGAGGACGCATAAGAGTTACGTTTTGCACGTTTACAAGAGCATAGATTGGGCAAAGATAGAAAAAGCAAAAGTATCAATACTTCGAGGCCAGTGTGATCATTTAAACATCTAGTTATCATAATGCTAAACTGGAGACTGTAAATAAATCCATGACCTTCTAGTTACACAGCTCCGGTACTAGACTAAATTATTAAAGATACATTGGTTGACTGAGTACATGAGGGCTTAAGGAGAAGATTTGTGTCTATTATAAGTTTAGATGGAAAAAAAAAACTGCTCTTTTAAAGCCTGAGTTAGCTCGGATTAATAAATAACGCCTCAGCCGTAATGAGATATCATCATCATCATCATCATCATCCTCACACACTCCAAACAGATCCTGATATTTCTCCAGAAATGAGTGCATGGAGCCCGTCAGCTGAGTCACAGTGTATAACTGATTATGAAGCAGTGAGACACTCGGTCCTGTCTGCATGTTAATAATTCAGTAGTAACGCTTGTGGTTTCAGTCACCTGGTTTTCTGTGAGGTGTAAAATGGTCTTCTTGTAGGGTATGAGGTCGAACTCCATGGCCTTCCACACCGCACGGCCAAACAGGTCGCCGACTTTCTTCTTCCTGGTGATGACGATGAGGTACATTCCTGCGAGAACAAACCCGAGACAGAGGTGGGTGATATGATGACATTATATAGATATTATGTAATAAATGATGTCACTGAATGCTATTTCCCCCCCATTTTGTCACCAATTTGGTCTTGGCAATTCCCAGCCACCAGAAAGCTCTTCCCGATCAAGCTGGCAATCAGGGAGGGTAAAGACTAACAGGTGTTTCCTCTGAGATACACAAAGCCAGACAAATGCATCTTTTCAAAGTGCTGCGTCACACCCGGCGGAAGCACCATCCGCCCTCTTCTACATACACGAGTTCACAGACGTCCACGATTAAAGCGGGAGTACGCCACCGCTCCTATCCTGCCAGCACGGCCAAGTTAGTCTGATTGGCTACGGCATTCTCATGACTGTAGATCAAACTAACAAGGTTACACCATTATCTAGTTTTAATCCGTTGTTGGGGGAGCAGAGACCTGTGTGTGTGTGTGTTTTATACCCTTATGAGGTCAGATCTTCAGAAATGACAGATCTTATTATTCATGTGAGGACGGTTTTGGATGGTACTCTGGTAGTTTTTTTTTTTTTTAAATAAGAAAAAAATAAAGAGAGCCAAAAAGTCTTCCTTTCATTACTTGCTTAACGTTAGGGTTAGGCTTAGCTCTAGCATTAATTAGCTGCATTAATCATTATGTCAATGGAAGGTCCTCACAACGATAGTAAAATCAATGTGTGTGTGTGTGTGTGTGTGTGTGTGTGTGGTAAGCGAGTATGACTCACCAGTGCGGTTACAGCATGACATGAGAAAATTGTGTCAATTAGTGTGAAACATTAGCGTGCTTAGTGATAACTTATGCGTTATTATTATTTACTTGATGGTTCTACATAGAACCTAGATCTGTGAGACGCTCTGAAACTCAGGCCACTGTTGAATAAAAGCGGAACCTACCGGCCACAAGCCGAATAGTTCCCATGATGCCGCAGATGGGTTTGGTGACTCCTGACGGTGGGATGTTCGTCACACCTTTAAAAAGAGAAACAAAATATGTCTGACATGTGACCTTGCTAGAGTATAAAAAGCAATGGATTAGGACAACAACAGATTAAAATATTAAGAAAGGAATTAATCACTTGCGGAGGTGCCGTTATAGGAAAACAATCAACAGCAAGTTGATGCGATATGCAGAGTTACTGTTAAAAAAAAGGAACGTTGAGTACTTTTCCATAACAGCACATCAGGAAGTGTTTTATTCCTCTTACACCACGGCACAGCAGGTTAATATTTCAGGAATTAAAGAACGACATATACATTTTATCTGTTTATAGTCACATTAGAATAAAACTGTTGTTCCTTTGCTTATTACCTGAATAAAAAACGTATTAACAATTACTGCTCTGACATAAACTTGTGTTTAGTCAGTTTAGCTGCAGTTATAGAAAACGAATCGACGCCTTCGATCCAATCAGAATCGAGAATTCATCAGCACTGTGGCATAACAGGAAACGCCAGCACATGTTATTACAAAACACACACCTGCACCTGCACACTTCCTTTTTTTAGGTCTCGGCTCAAGCGCGCAGTTAATACTGGTTTCACCGTACAATGTATTCCGAGGACGTGAACAGATCACATACAACATCCTTTTCCATTTCTCTGTTCTCTCTTCCCATTTTCCTGATAACCGCAGGTCTCACCTGTGAGCGTCATCTCCATGGAAGTCCTGTCAATGACCAGCACATCATTAGCACCATCATCACAGGCCTCGATGTAAAACTTCTCAGGGGTTGCGTGCCTGTACAGGGAGAGGAAATATCAGGGAGAAAATATCAACCTGGAGTCGACAAGTGGAAATGGGAATCGGCTAGAGAGTAAAATAAATCTGTGACCTAATAAACAAAGCATTTCTCGTTCACATTAGACGCTGGGTTTATTTTCCTGCTGAAAGTCTATCAGGGCGGTTCATCTCAGCGCTTGCCAAACTGAACTTCCTTACCATTTTCCTTACATGTCTAGATACCAAAATGAATCAATTTCAGAACGTGTTCAAAAAGAAACAGTTTGCAGATATGAACTTCCGCTAATTGTATGTTTTTTACGAGGCCAGGAAATGATGTAACTGAGGGTTCAGGTTTTTCTTTTTTTTACTCTTTTGGGCACTGGTGGCTTCTAGATGATTTTTTTTTTAGTTAAGTGTTGCCTGATTCAGCAACTACGCCTACAAATTCTTTCAAATGACAAGCTTACTGCAGTTTCTGTGGCAGCCTGTAAAGAAGGCTTCCCTCCTTGCAAGACTGCTGAGAAATACATTTTATGTGCACTTAAATTTGCTGCCAACCACAAACAGCAGTCTAGGCATGGAGCAACAGGGCACAAACAAAAATGCATGCAACCGTTTTGCACTTTTTCTGTAATACCATTCTGGGCCTCGGCACCCCGTGCTCACAACACGGTCACAAAGAGCTACTGTTTTAGGATTGCAAATAAATAACAAGTCTGAATGAATACGTGGCGGCCAAACACAAATTGCTCTTTATCTTGAGTAAAAAGCATTCGTCAGCTGACCTCGTCGCAACACTGATCGGTTTCTCTGTCTTTTTTTACTATTGAAAATCATTTTTCATTCATTGGATGATAAAATTTAAGGATTTGGGACTTTGGATCAATCCTGCATTCCATATCGACCTTCAAACAACCTAAAAGAAAATGAACTCAAAAGAGGTCTTACTTTCCACAACCACAGTCTGTTACTTATCAAACGAGATTGCAGTATCGTGGTTTATACCACAGCGCTGCTGAATTCTTGAATTTGACCAAGTCAGAAGGGGTTGATTCATTTTCTATAACAGCAGAACTGACAGTAGTTCTGGCTGCGAGTCAAATCGCAGGTTTATCTTTAGGAGCTTGTTTGATAAAAACTCATGATCGTTTCTATGGTAACTATTTACACAGTGACGTCATATCACTGGATCGTTTGTTTAGCATTTTTGAAAGGAGTCTCGGCGGCACGGTGGTTAGCACTGTCGCCTCACAGCAAGAAGGTCCTGGGTTCGATCCCCGGGTCACCCAGGGTGCCTT
>JAQMYM010000021.1:3661328-3696831 GCA_030014255.1 Parauchenoglanis ngamensis
CAACAACCGCTCAACTAAGTAAAGAGAAACAACAGTCCATCATTATCCAGTATCTTTTAAAGTCATAAAAATAAAGATAAACATTGAATTAGAAGATGTGTCCAAACTTTTGACTGGTAGTGTATATGATTATAGAGAAATGTAGCAGTGTAGTGTCGTGAATAGTGAGTAGAAAAAGTCAAAAGTATTAGGTGAAAGGAAAACTCAAGTCAAGTACAGGTACTTAAAAACATACTTAAGTACAGTAACAAAGTGCTTGCACTTTAGGACAGGTATAAAGCCTTAAATCTTAAACAAATCCCCTTCCTCAGCTGGGTAGATTGAGAGGCACAGTGAAATTTCCCAAATGATAGAAACAGAAGGAGAGACAGACAAGCTGAGAGACTCACAGAGACATTATAGATGGCCATTCCCACGGCTCGGTGGTCATTTATCTTCTCTGTAGAGATAGATTTGGTCTCATAGGCGAGGAAGATGCCAAGCAGCAGCAATAAGCCCTTGTAGCCATAAACCACCCCTGGAACAGTGAGAACACAACAAGGTCATACAGACAATATAAACATGTGGCGTTTTATAATAGAGCTTCTAAAAATGCGGCATTTTATTCATACATCGTCTTTCTGGTTGTCTAACGATTGATCAGAAAAGTATAAACTAAATCTTAGCCTGAATTTTTTGAAAAAAAAAAAAGCAAATCTGTCTATATAACCAGATAAAATGCATGAATTAATAATAATTCAACAGCAGAGCTTGACGTATAGTCCCACAGTAATTTTCACAGTAATTCAGACTTCTGTTCTCAAGGTCACTGTCACAAATGTGCTTCCCACATGCATTTTAATCACTCCGTGACCATGGAACGCAGACTGGTTTAATCTGTTTCATCGAAGATGTGATTAATTTGTTTCATTAGTGCGAAATATTGTGTGGAATGAAAAATGTGGGGAGCAAAATTCCCAGTCATAATTACAGTATTAAAATTCCTGTCATGTCATGTCACCCTACATTATAAAACCAGTCACATGGGTCAATTTTTCATAAACATATACATATTATGTTCATATATGTATATATTGAGCATGAATATCTATAGCGACATAGTTCAGTCCTAATCATGGTAAAAAAAAACTACGGAAAGCTTTTTCATGAAAACACAACAGCTTAATTTTTGACTGGTTTTGTATTAGAGAGTCACGTATGATTTTGGGATGTAAACACAGTGATGCTATCTGTATCTGTTTAGTGTTAATAATCGAATACTCATATCTCTATCTGTATTAGTATTTAAACCTGAAATGGGTGTGGCCTTAACTGTAAGCTTGTATTTCTAAAATAGAGAGGTGTGTGTGGTATATTCTTTTTTGTTTGTATCTGACCATGGCCATCTAACATATTTACTTATAGGTTATATTTTGCAAAATGTAAACAAACCTGTAGCCGAAATTAAACCATTACGACCCTGGCCAGGTAGTTACTAAGGCTGAATGAATGATCGCTGTAGCCTGTAAGTTTCATATCTGACCACTCGCATGCATGTAAGCAACAGCCTCCCACTCACATGACTTTTTTCTTGTGTCCCAATGCATAGCTCTAGTCTTAACCAGATGCTTTATGGTAAAAAAACAACAACAAGAAACTGTGCACCTTCTATTCATATCTGTACTTGTATCAATTTATGAATAATTTACCATCTCTAATATACTCATGCATGTTTCCTTACCCAGCCATGTGTTCATCTTCTTAGAGCTGCAATGCTCCAGCAGAGGTTCAATCAACACGTCCAGGTCTTCTTTAGGTGCCTCTCTCGTGAACCTCTGCTCGACGCATGCAATCGAGCAAAGACAGACAGAGAGAGAAAATAAGAAATTTCCATTTTACTTCAATCTGAATCATCTCCCTGATACTTTTATCTAAATAAGGTGGCTCTCTGGCAGATCAGTGTATTAAATTCACAGACTTCAGAGTATCCACAGCTGAAACACCAAAAAGTCCAGCCACCACCCGATGTAATTCCTTAAACAACACACACGTGCTGTATGTAGTGAGAAATTGAGCACTGCTGTACCTCTTCTGTGATGTGCAACGGATCCACAATCTGCCAGATCATGAGGGACAGGACGTCAATAACCAGAAGCACACCAACGGTAGCGTAAAGCTTCCAGGGTTCCAGATGCTGCTGGGAGATACAAGGACCAACAAGTCACCCATTCTCAAAGGCAGAAACCACTCAAGTGGACAGGATAGGATTTATGACCCCATAACCATTGTGTGCACGGAAAACTTGAGGAGAAAACAAGTGGGCCATTACAGCAAAGCCAATTCAGCCCAGTACAGAGTGTAGATCTTATACGAGTGTCAGGCTTCAATTGAAAGCATTACTCTTTTACAGAGTCAATGACTCCTGTTCGCGTTTTATGTTATGGATAGCTGTGTTTTTGTCGAACAAAAGCCATCTTGAGAATGATCAATGTAGAAACGCGTTATTCTCGCTGTTCTGGGCTCTCACAGTAGACGACAGTTGGTTTACGCTGGAGCTCTCACTTTACAAAATAATAGACTGATCTGTGACTGTCTATAGAGATGTGTGAGATTAAAGCAGTCAGGCAATTCAAATGCAGTGCGGTGTGTTTACTTCCTGTAAGGATGCAATTTTTACAGGGATGATGATCCATCTTGTGCATAATTGGACCTGGATTAAAGGCATTTGTGTCAATTACTTGCTTGAAAAAAAAGGTCTACTGCAGTTTTGACACATTTCGCATTCCCGAGGAAAGAACAGAAGAATCTAAGGCCAGTTGTTGATTTCTGCTGAGGGATACACTGATATAGATACTGGCATTGAGTATCGTTCTGATACTGGGTTCATTTATTGTAAATAAATGGTCTGATACCATGATCTGATACTATATGACACAAGCCTACTGTATTGTCACGTTAATGAATAGATGACAATGCGATCTGGACGTGTTTCATAATTATGATGGCAATCAAAGCAAAGCAGACTGTGAACTGTGCTCCGCAAAAAAAAAAAAATCAAGAGGATGAACTACAGCATCTTCCTATCCTACAAGTAACCTGATAAAACTTTGTATGGCATACAAAATAGTGAGCGTGACGGCGCAGAACCGTGAAGGTATTCAATGTTGCATGAGCGAGCACTTCTCTTCTTTACGAGGAATTCATTGCTAGCAGCACAAGCTAAATAAAATGTTCTGCGACACCCCTGATTGCTGAACATATTTACTTAGATAAACACTAAGTAAGTATGTTTTTCATTCTTTGCTTTCCTCAGTACAGGGAAAGGGGACAGAAAACCTGTCAGTGATAATCAGACATACTGTACAGCTGAGGTAGGTAGATATTAGGTTGAAACACGCTGGAGTATTCCTTTAATCTCTGATGACAGTAAATACATTTCACCCCCTCAAATATTTGCATTTTACATCCCTGATGCGGTTCCTGTGAATCCTTCGAACAAAATGAATATGAAATTACATTTCTGTCAGTCGCATTGTGTGGCGTGGATCATCATCATCATCATCATCATCATCATCATTAAGTAGAGCATGAGCTGCATTTGTGACCACTCTCCATATTCTAATCCCCAAAAACCAGGCAGACGCTCATAAATATTCACTAATGGCTTCTTATCTCTGAAAAAGCCTCTGCTTTTCCGACTCAGCTTATCTCTACACTCTCCTCTTATTCCGCCACCCAAGAATCCTACGTGATGGCAGACACGTATGCGTTGAACGGACAGTGTTAACAGGAAAGCGGGTGTGTTGACGTGGATTTTTGCGAAATCACGGAGAGAATCGTTTCAGCCAGAGCTGTGCAAAAAGGTCATTGAGCTTGGGCCGTACGATAAATGGTTCATTTAGGAGTGTTCAAGGGCGTCTGGAGACCCATTTCTCTGAGGTCAGCCAGAGAGATGAGGTCTAAAGTGATAGAGTGAGGAAGAGAGGGAGACCTATTTTAGTTAGAAGAATAGAGAAGACAGGGTGAAACAAAAAGGGGGCAAAGAGAGATGGAAAGCGCAAGGAGTGTTAGGCAGACTTATTATCATATAATTATGTAATATAATCATAATGATCATATAATTTCGCAATTTTTCACTGGAAGCCGGATGATCTTTGTTGCGATTATAATGAAGTCAGGACTAGAGCTTTCATAGCACAGCTCTTCATGAATGACCTCTGTATAAAATCTGCAAAAGATTTACCTTCCGCTTGTCTTTCTTCTCATCCTTCTTGGTGAAAACCGTGTGCACCCACCAGATCTTTGTAAACATGCTGCCGTAAGCCAGACTGAAGCCGAGCCCGAGCAGCCACAAGCGGAACTGGAAAAGGAATTGTCTTATCAATATTCAAGGGATACTTCTTTTTTTCATGCCTGTTTTTTTTTTTTTTTTCAAACAACCATGCGTCCTACATCTCAACTTTCTGTATTACAATTTCCCATGATGCCTTGTGGTTTACCTGGCACACCACAGGAAATTGAGAGCGACGGACATGAAGCCCATCGATCCCCAGAGGAAAGACGGCAGCCAGAGCCATCATGCAGCCCACGGCCGTCATGTTGTTCAGATACGGCTGCGAGTTCTGAATGTACCTAGTACATATGGGAATATTCACAAGAGGTTCTCAGCTACATCAAAAAACAAAAACGCTCACCGTCTTCCATGTGCGCTTGCCAGGATGCACTTCATTTAATGACAGAGTCAGCTCATTGTTTATGCAGGTTGTGTATAAGAACACATTTGGAAAACTTCATACGAGAAAGTTAAAGCGTCAATATCTCACACAGTTATGCGAGTTTGCAAAGCTGTAACGGCTTCAGGATGTTTTTATTACAAAGTAACAGCTCGGAAGGTTCATTTTACATTTATTCATTCAGCAAATGCTTTCATCCAATCAGCCTTAATGAAAAGGCAAACTTTAAATTAAGTCAATTAACTCATGGGATAGAAAATGAGGACTGATAAAAACAGATTTTTTTCTTTATCACTTTCAATATGATGTTGTGTAAAGGCAATAGCTACATATCTACAAAGAAATGTGGTTAAGACTAATTCGGGAATAAAGAAATGAAAAAGAAGAAGGCAATCATTCTAATATACATCTAATAGTAGTTTTGCTAATATCCTGAGGCTGACTTAATGGTTCTAGTTGTAATTATCACGTTAATTTGCAATCACTGCAAAGCTGTGTTCATTAAAATATCTCTTCCAAACAGTTGGGTGTATTTGGTCAAAAACAGGAACCCGTTCTGTACAATTTGGTGCCTGAGTTGATATCTCATAGGAAAACCGGATTCAGCTTCAAGATTCAGACAGTTGTAACTGAGAAACCTCGCTATTTTGGTCCAAATCCATATACAAGCCTGTATTTATCTCAATATTATCTAATTCCATCGCTCTCGACAAACTCTGAATCAATTTCTGTACCTTTGTAAGACTTGAAAAGCCAGCTAGAGTTGTGAGATAATGCAATCTCACGTTCAATCTGTGGCTCAACACTCGGTACTGCATTAGTTTGTGCTACGTTCACGTCTCTGTCGAAACTGATGATGAATTCTTCCAGAACAGCCAACGAAAATCAAAAATCTGTTCATTTTCCCCAGAATCTATTCTAACAGGATTTATAAAGACATTATAATGAAATTTTTTTTTTTTTTTAAAGAACTACTTATAGTTCTTATCCATTTATAGTTGTTTCATATTGTGAAATGTCGGTTACAGCAGCTTAAAAAAAGTCATTCCTTCACCAGCTCCTCTTTTTTTCCTCTCTTTTGAAGTTAATAAGATGAAAAATGCAGCTTATCATGTTACAAAGCGCTCTGTCCGGAAGGCTTTCCCATGTAGGAAAAGCTACAGCCTTATCTCTGACTCTCACAAAGTGCTGACAGTGGAGACTCCTTCCAAAATCTGCTACAAGCCTCTTTATGGAAAACTAAGTGTCCTCCTGAGACCCAAACTCGAACACTGTGTGCCTTGTAAGTTCTCCTCATTGCTTCTGTTTCTTAGCACCTGATAATTATTGCACCTCATTGGTCTTCAAACAGGAAGAAGTTTGGCAAAAGAGTAATACCCAATGATCCTCATATGAGAACCTTACAAGGAAATACACACAATGCAGTTGGGAGAAAATGTGATTAACTCATATGAAGACAGTGGGGTCTCACATAACGCAAACACATCACTGTTAAAGAAAATCACTCAATTCGAGAATGTTTTTTCCTCACTAATACTGTAGCGAACACCAACAGCTGACAAACGTACTGCGTTTCTTTCAACACCGCATCAACACTGATTGATAAATGAACTGACGTCACATCTTGTTGCCTTTAATATCAACCTTACTGGTGAATTTCATTACAAACTGACATTTCTATAAATGCTTTTTTAGTTTACCAACTATAATGCTAACCCATACTGTTAGACTGTTTACTGAAGTTTCCAGCAAACTGAAAAAAAAAACGCAACAACTGATAACAGGATGTGACTTGTTTTGAATATCACAAAACAGATAAGGGCCGGAACGGAGGATGGAGCGGACAAGTGTTACTCGGAAGCTCTGCATTGATTCGGTCACATTTCTTTAGAGGAAATAAACAACCAGCAACTGAATTGTTGCATCAGATACAAAATACGTTGGCCTGGGCTGAATGTAAATAAGATTTAAATCACTGTAAGACTTTTTTAAGCTGTCACACATGAACATGTTCTTCTTTTTCTCGGAAAAAAACAAACAAACGCAAACATACTCACGCACAAAAGTTATCTGGGGTTTGGGTGTTATCTTAGGTCAGTTAGGGGGAATGAAAGGGAGTGAAACGTAATCTGAATGTGCTTATCCTCAAGTTCGCTGCACCCTTAGTATGCGTATCATGCACTTAATATTCTGAATCTATCAGCAACACTTACTCGGCTCTGCACGCTTCTGTGCACACGGCATCACTATCTAATGCATACATATGTGGAGGAGGCTGTGGCTCTGGCTATTAACTAGCGCAGATGGAACATCTGAAGTCCTCTCCATCTTATTCAATCTCATTCACTCGCATGCCCTCTTCTGCTACTATTTCTGGCTGCATGGAGGCCTAGCTCTAATGAAAAGGGACCGTTCTGACTCTAAAACATCTGGCTTTTTCATAGGGAATCCAGCACACACACTGATCAGCACACCTGACATTGCTGTTGTAAATGTTGAACGTAAGGCACACGATGCCCAGTAAGATGCCCAGTCCGGCAAACACCGACACAGAAACAAAGAGCTTCTGAGACAGGAACCTGAACTTCTGAATCACGACCGTCTGATCCGCCGGAGGTCCAGGGCCTGGAGTAGAAGGAGAGAAGAGAAGAGAAGAGAAGAAAAAGAGAAATAGATAAGAAGACAAGACAAAATAAATGAGATGAGAAGAGAAGAGGATTGAAATGAGAATAGAGGAGAGGATGAGAAGAAAAAAAAACAGGAAGAGAAGTGAAGAGCAGGGGAGAATCGGGAAAAAGTCCAAAATAGTATGGTTTTGTATGGAAAAAGAAAAGAAGAGGAGAGGAGAGAATAGAAAAAGACAAGACAATAAAGAAGAGAAGACGCAAAAAAGCAAAGGAAATAAAGATAAGAAATGATTTGATAAGAAATGACACGAGGAAAAATAACAGAAAAAAAAATGGACAAAAAAGACAAGAAGTAGTTAACGGAGAAGAGACCATAGAATAAAGAAGACGTGATAAAAGGAGAAGAGAAGAGAAGAGAAAACGCAATTAGCACTGAATTACAAAGGAATCAGGAACTGAATAAAAGTCAGACACAAAGCGTAGAAAGAGACAGATAGCTAGAAAGAGAGAGAGAGAGGCATTAGCGGTGACCCAGTTGTATAAAGTAAGCCTCTTTCTCTTTCTGCTGTAATCATGGTGCTGTGGATGCGTGCCTCAGAGTCAGTGTGGAGTTTCATCTCTTCACTTCCCCCATCTGTGTGCACTGATATCATCACAGCCTCTTTCCTTGTCTGTGAGCCTCGGGTGCAGGACTGCATGCTGAGCGCAACGTGGCTTTTCTCTCCCGAGAGGATGCTGCACTCCAAAGCTTTACTCGCTTTCTGTTTGTGTGTGTCTCTCTTTTCTCTGGCGTAGGATTGTTCGCGTTATTCTCGAGTACGGAGCAGATCCTGAACTCGGAGCACGCAGAAACCCGCAGCCTCCCGCTGGCCATGAGCCTTAAAGCCGTGTGCTAAGGGGTAACAGGCTGGAGCGAGAGCTTTCATTCTCACAGAAGCCTTGTGGCGCTGAATACAGCTGTCGAATAAAACTATTCAAGTCCTGACAGGCGACCAAACCGCGATTCAGGTGAAGCAGAGAGTGTGAAGTGCAAATAGACTTTGCTTTGAGTGCCAATGACGAGAGGAAGCGCGAGAGAGAATAAACAGAGGTATAGAAATGATTTCTGAGCACCGAATGCGGTTACCATGACGGTTCAGGATGTGATGTTAGCACCGTGGTATTGCTATGGAGGTTTATTTTATTGCGTTGTATTGTTAATCATTTTACCTTCGTTTTTGCGAACAGATCAGTTACATTTCTTGTTATAGGATTGAAAATGTGTTTTGCTCTTGGACAGATTTACTCTTAGAAATCTCTTTCTCAAGGGGCAAGCAATCAATAGGTCCTCGCCCCTCGCTCCTCAGGAGAAAATTGGAGAAAGAAAATTGGCTGGTTGTTTCGCTGAGCTTCGTGTTCGGCTCCATATCAAGGTTTTCTCATTTTCAGTGGCGAGACAGTTCAGGAGCAATGGACATCACATTAATGACATGTCTCTTAGCGTCATCAGTTCTCACCGAGGCAGCAATGATGTTTCCCAGCAGCGTGGGTGAAAACTTATGCAATCGAAGCTTTGACATTTTATTTGCAAGCCATATTGAGAATAATAAGGATAAAATTAGGCTTACAATATGTGCAAATCTAACACTTTATACTGACTTTTAATGCCAAAGGAAATTAGAAAAGGGTTAAAAGAAGCACAGAAGTGTTCGAACGAGTTTGTGCGAAAATGTTGACCATGTGGAAATAGTTCATTTCATTTGTAATCACAGTTCATGGCCAAGTATCAAGATGATGAACAACACTTGCTCAATATACGTTATACAGCAGAATGACAAATGTGAAAATGAAAGTCCCTGCTTTAGAAAAGAAGGAACAAAAATACGCAATTGAAGGTGTCAAAGAACAAAATATAACTAAAATAAATAACAGAACTTATTGCAATGGATGATCAGTCATTCAATGTCATTGAGGATGTTGGATTTCTGATGTACAACATATCAGCCTTCAGTTTTCCAACTAAAAAAAAGAACTTGTATCAGGTTTTGGCTTGTTTCCAAATATTTTCATTTTGGTGCATCACTACTTTAAACACCTACCACCACCTGGTTTACCTCCTACAGCTTCAAGAGCTGATCAAGAACGTTCTGTCTCAAACAAAATGTTCCTCCCGCTTTATCAAAGTAATTTCCAGGAACTATACATAAAATAAAATTTTTAAAAATTAATGAATTCCTGTAGGTTATACAAAGCCAAGTAACCTCTTATGTAACTGAACAGCCAGCAACATAATGAAGAAGTCAGAGCAGAATTACATTTGTATTTCCGATGCCATCATTTTGTGGTGGACTCATCATCATCATAGAAGTATTACAGTACTGCTCTAATTTTATTTTTATGATTTGTTTGGAAAAAAACAAGCCTTAAAACCTATATCCAGTCCATTTCTTTTTACGGTATCTATGTAGATCCGTCCAAGCAGCTCACCCACTGGATCAGACTTCAAGAGCTGGCAAAGGCCTTGAGCATCTAATTACCCATAATACAATTAGGAAGTGACAGAGCAATCAATACATTACAGTGCAATCAACCAATGATGTTTCAATTGTGATGCCTGGGACCATTTTATGACAAACAGTGTCTCTTATATTGATACACTGATACACTGATCTACTGATTCACTGAGCTACTGAAACACTGATCTACTGAAACACTGATCTATTGAAACACTGATCTATTGAAACACTGATCTACTGAAACACTGATCTACTGATTCACCGATTTACTGAGCTACTGAAACACTGATCTACTGAAACACTGAGCTACTGAAACACTGATCTACTAATTCACCGATTTACTGAAACACTGATCTATTGATTCACTGATTTACTGAAACACTGATCTACTGAAACACTGATCTACTGAAACACTGATCTACTGAAACAGTGATTTACTGAAACACTGATTTACTGAAACACTGATCTACTGAAACACTGATTTACTGAAACACTGATCTACTGAAACACTGATTTACTGAAACACTGATCTACTGATTCACTGATTCAATGAAACACTGATCTACTGAAACACTGATTTACTGAAACACTGATTTACTGAAACACTGATCTACTGAAACACTGATCTACTGAAACACTGATCTACTGATTCACTGATTTACTGAAACACTGAAACACTGATCTACTGAAACCCTGATCTATGGATTCAATGATCAAACACTGATGTACTGATTCACTGATCTACTGAAACACCACTGCCAGCTGTGTGAATTAGGAAGCAGATATTCAGTTAAGTTAGCCCTGTTACTGTGTGTCCATTACAACAGAAGTTAAACCTGTCAAGGATGGCAGATGGATATGAGACGTGAAAACAGACAGACATCTGGCAGTTTTATTCTCCACCTGATGTTTATGGTCCACCGGCTGGCTGTGAGTTGTGACTGTTTAATTGTTAGTGAACGTGCCCTCTTTATTATTTTAAGGCAGTTAATTTATAATATCTACACTGTGATCTATTAAATTTAATGTTGTTTTCTTAGCTAAATAAAAAGCACTGAAGACCCAGTCAAGACCTACTATTCAGTGTTCACTACTGGGTTAAATGCCAAGAAGGTGGTCAGAACAACTATCTATCTATCTATCTATCTATCTATCTATCTATCTATCTATCTATCTATCTATCTATCTAACCAACCAACTAACTAACTAACTAGATAGATAGACAGATAGATTGATAGATAGATAGATAGATTTTCACTAAGATTGACTGGTGACCTTGTTTGGGTGAAGCCATTCCTTTGTTGACTTGGAGGTGTGCTTCAGGTTGTTATCATGCAGAAAGGTGAAGTTCCTCTTAAGGTTTTACATTTAGGTTAAAGACTTAAGGTTTTGGCCAAAACTGACTGGTATTTGGAAGGGATGGGGATGGTGTTCTTCTGGTGATGTGCTGTTTTTTTGTGCCAAACAAAGTTCAACTTTGGTCTCATCAGAAAATATGATTGTGAATAATTGTTAGAATTGTAACATGACTATTTTATAGTATTTCTCCTTTTAAGCTGTATTTATTTTTCCTTTAACCCCTTTTTCAATCAAAAGAAAAATTTGGGGTAGAATGATCTAGAATATAAATGCATATAAATAATTTTCTGGAAGATGAACTGCCATATGATGCCAAAAATACACGGCCTCCCTTTTGACCCCCACATGTTCTTTATTTCCTTTTTTCTGCCAGATATCTCTAATATTTCACAGACAGGAAAATCTGTCTCTCTCTCTCGAGACGTAGTTCTTTGAAGACGACTTGGATTTCTTCCAGATGATCTGACAGTATTTTTACTACAAAAAGTGTAGAAATGACTTCACATTGTACTATTTGTGTGTATTTGTGCCGACTGATCATCCCTATCCAGTGTCTGCTTGTTTTCACTGCAACTCCAACTTTAACCATTTCAGTGTGTGTGTGTGTGTGTGTGTGTTTGAGGCCTGTCTGCATTCACTGCTTAGTACCTCTACCTGACCTTGATGGTGAAATCAGGACCGAACGTTACTATGGCAACCAAGCCTCATAACGGTAACGGTTGCCTCGGTGATGGGAGAAGACGGCAGCAATGCAGTGGTTGTCATGGGCGACCGGGGCTGGAGAAAGAGCATGTTGCGTGTTAGGAGACAGCGAGACAGCGAGAGAGAGAGAGAGAGAGAGAGAGAGAGAGAGAGAGAGAGAGAGAGAGAGAGAGAGAGAGCGCAACATGCCAAATAAAAAGCAGGGACTGCTTAACATGTAATGTCCTGGAGCAAAGTCACACTCTCCTTGGCGGTTCCTGCATTCAACCACGTCACTGCTTCATGCTTATTTTTAGCCGCTTCACTTCCCTGAACAGCAGCGGGCATGGGGTTGGCGCTAGGCAACGTTCACCACGGCGACAGTGTGACAGGGTCACCACGGCCGTTTTACAACCCAGCGGTGACCTGGGATGCTCGCGTGTCTACACTGTGACAGTTGGCATGTGTGTGTCCATGCTCCCAGATGGCATGGCTTGTGTCCCTGCCATTGGGCTACACACAGATACACACACACACATACACACAGCTCATGAATTAACCTTGGTGCGTGTGCAGCATGTAGACACACTATTTTTCTCTCCAGAGTCTCCTTAGTCTCTACACAATATGGAGCATAATACGATCTCGGTTAATGGTCACTGCCACTCCAACGCCTTCCTGGCAGGTCCCACTGCATCTCACACACACACACACACACACACACACACACACACACACTTACAATCTCACACTGACTCTATAGGTAACAGGATATGCCACATCAGCCTGCTGTCATCTCAGTGTTCACACTCACAAGTCGAATAAACACTTGCAGCCTCCTCACATTCCCACCGGAAGGGTTTTTGTGAAAATTGCAATTAGCGCTTGTAGCGACAGAGGCTCGCTACAGTTGCCATGGAGCTTGATGGATTCTCTACATTTTAAAAAGCTAATAAGGTCGTTTTGAAAGCTCACAGGCGTACGCTGGCCTTGTTCATGGAATGCACACTGCGCATAAAGAGCTGCGTGTTCAGAGCTGACACTCTATCTTCAGCCCGCCAGCTAAACCAGCCCAGAGCTAATAACATCTAGCATGCATCTCAAATACAATTTTTAATTCCTGCATCCCACTTTTGAGTTCTAAACAGCTGACAGAAAAATGTTGAAGCGCGTAGGACGCACGTCAGCGCTGACCATGCTGATTGGACTATTCATATCCTCGGAGGATGCGGAGACGCCTCTCGGCTGCCTGTCTGCACTGTCCTTCTGATTTGTTTTGTTCCAGATGTCATGAGGCATCTTCTCCACACACCCTCCCTGAGACGGAGTTTGAGCCAGTCATGAAATTTGATTAGAAAACTGAACGCAGCCATCATTCATGCTATGTGGGGCAGATTTTTTATTAGTCTGCTTGCTCAATTTATGTTTGGAATTACCTAGTGGCAGTTTTCTAATGTCATTCATTTTTCATTTTCTTTTTTTCCCTTCCCCTATCTTCTTGTTCTCACAAAGAGAATACTAAACAGATTTTGACTGATTGATTAAGAGCCTCCAGCCAGCCTGGCTTGCTGCAGATCTGTCCTGTGTGCGTGTGTGTGTGTGTGGTTATAGGAACAGTGTTTGAAAGATAAAGAGATACAGAATGAATGAAAAGAAGGAGGGAAGGAGGCCTGATGGACAACAATAAAGAGATATAACACGTCTAGAAGTGAAGATTTAAACACTTTGGGACATGATGTCCTGGAGTGTTTTATTCCACTATACTGCAACAGTTTGCCAACTCTTTTTTGTCAATTTTTTACTCACTAAACCAAAACATACTTCCATTTTTTGTTACATTTAATGTTGCAGAACGAGCTTGTTCCTGTTATCACGAATGCAATAGCAGCTATAAACACTCGTTCCCTCACCAACCTTAAATATTTCTCTTTTGAAACTAATAAAATAAAATCCTGAAGACTTTCCTGAGGCGGATATCGTGCCAACACTGGAGACTCCTTCCACAAACGTTAAATAAATCAATAATTATTCTTTATTTTTAAAATAACTTGTTCGTCTAAATTATGTGGAGTGTCCGCCTTACAGGTCCGTGGGAATGAACTATATGTTACCATAGAAACAATAACATAATCAGAACAAGCGCGTTTAACTTTACACCTGTGATTTACATTATAGCCAGAACTACTGTCACGGCTGCAGTGATCGAAAACTAATCAATACTTTCTGAACAATCAGATTTGAGAATTCAGCACTGCCACTATACAATATAATAAAGATAACTGCGTCTCACCTATCCACTTGTCGTTCCCGTACCAGGAGAGATTGCCTTTGGTCATATCGTAATAGCCGATCTTCTTATAGCTTCCTCCTATAGGAGACAGAAAGAGTGTGAGACAGTGTGAGAGACACAGAAGAGACAGAGACATGTCAGGTGTCCTGTTATATTAAATCAACGTGTTAAGACAGCTGAACAATTTGACAGCTTTCTTAATGTAAGCGCTGCTTTCTGCTTTCAGCCAGCAGCCTGAAACCAGAATCTATCATCAATCCTCAGAGTTCCTTCTCACATAAACATCACCGTGTGATGTTTTTTTCCCCCACAATTTAGATGGAGAGAGGATCCAGTAACTGGGTAACACTGATATACCAGTGCAGGAGAGAGAACAGGATGGTGGAGAAATTTATCTTCATTTCATGTAATCAAACTGAAAGCAACTGCACAACCAAACAGACACAGACACAGAGACACGCACACACACGCGCGCGTACACATGCTCTCTCTGCAGGTTTGTAAGCCATTTATTGCCATTTGGGTCTCTACAGGGCTCCGGGGGTCTGCAGTCGCGTACACAACAAGAAATTAACTTAAGTGAGAAGCATTATAATTATCAGGTAATCATTACACATAATTACTGCACTCGGCTCCGGCTACCTCCTGGGAGATTCATGTGTGCATGTGTGGCAATATATGTTTATATCTATGTGTGAGGAAGTAAGGGAGAGGAAAAAGCACAGAGAGTGAAAAAGAGAGATCAGAGTGAGAGAGAAAGAGTTATTATTAGCTACTGTTGTTGCTGTGCGCTTTCACTGTATAACACCAACTTCAACTTCATTTCCGTGAACAGCGCATGGCATAATAAGAGCGAGGTGTTCTGTTAACTTTTATTGCTTTTCTTAATTATGTTACACTTCAATTAAAACTTCTTTTCAGTGCACTGGGACTATTATACGCAACACAGCCATGCATTAAAACTATCCTGAACTGAATTGAAATTAAACTGATTTTGATAATTGATAAGACTGATTTTGTTTCTTCTTATGCTTTCCGTGTTTAGGTCAAATACTGAAGGACACAAGGACTGAAAACAGACAATCGAATGTGCATACAAAACCCCCAACAAGATAGCTGTCACGTCCAGCCTACTTTTGATCCCCTACGACTTCCACATTTTGCCCACCATTTTATGACCCTATTGGTTTCCCAATTTTGCTCAAATAAGCAAATGAAGGTAAAAACCCTTAAAGTTTTATATTCAGTGCATGGTGGCGCACTGACTAGCATTGGCGCCTCAAAGCTCCAGGTTCAATCCTAAACTCAGGTTACTCTATGCCTGGATTTATATCCTGCACCATCCCCGGATTACTCTGACAGCCCAGAAACATGCCAGTAGGTGGATTAGCTACACTAAAATGCCCCTAGCTATGAATGTGCATGTAGAATGCCTTGCAATGGATTACTCATAAGTGCAGGATGTATTCCCGCCTCACATCCAGTGTTCCTGGGATTAGGATCTACCGCAACCCCGGTCAGGATGACGAATGAATGAATACTCTATGCAGTAACTACTGTGAATCATTTTTTTAACTACCATGAAAAAGAGAGAGGAATATTAGTTGCAACCCACAGGCACATTTTCCGTTTAAGTGATTAAAATAAAAAGAAAATGTTTGTAAAAATCCTTACCAAATATCAACAATATGATCCGTTTGTCACAACAAATCATAAGCACAATATATTGCAACACATAATTAACTGCTACAATGTAGCTGTCAGGTCCAGCCTACTTTTGACCTAATTCGACCTCCACATTCTGCTCACCTGTTTCTGACCCCATTGGCTTCCCATGTCACATATAAACTCATTAGTTGCAGTTAATTAAATGCATCTCACATTCATTTCCTCTTTAAGAATTTGTCTTCAATTTATTGTAATTCGACACCTTGTTTATCTGTTTTTGTTGGATCTTGACACTAAATCGCTGGGTGTGTCTCAGTCGTTTACTTGCTGTTCCTCATTTCCTTTCTGTGTTTTCCTCCCTCGCATCTCAGCACAGGAATGGAAACAAGGACAGGAGAAATCGATTGCAAACTAATTTGCCAAATGACTCACTCTTGCTCACTGAAGTGTCACGTTGAAGTGACGTCACTTTCTGATGACTTGTCCAGCTGTACTGCCTGCCACTGGAAAACAATCAGTCTGAATATACACAACATGACAGGATTACATACTGAATTAACATCATGTACATGTACATGCTGAAAAGTTTTAGCCTAAATGTTTTTTCAACTAAGTTTCGTCCCTGTTGTGTGTGTACACGATATGCGTGTGTAGACAATAAAAGTAGAACGGTCTGATAGTTTTGTCTAGCTCAGTGAATAATATATAACATACGGTCCGTGGGCAGAGCATCTCAGGCTGAGATGAGCAAGCCAGCATTAGCCTGCTGTTAGATTTTCAACATCGCTAAATGCATCATGGATCATGGAGCTGGAATCTAAAGGCTAGCACTTAAAACTCATCCATCAAAACATGAAAACTAGAGGAGTGTTCTCCTTTCTTGTGTCCTTGTGGGTTCACATATCTCACAAAGTGACTTGGCAGAAAAATTCTTTCCAGGAACATCATATTCTTGAGGTTTATTAACCAGTCAAGCAGAGGAAAGCGACAGAGAGACTCTGATAGCGACAAGGTAATATCCAGAACTTGCATGCATGTGAGTGGACCTTTTTCCTAAGCATTTCATTGCACCAGCTCTGTTATAGTGAAAGTGTATACCCTGCATCTGGAGCTCACAAAGCTTCCAAGTGACAACAATCACAAATCAGTCATTCGATGCCTCGAAGCGGGACACAGCATCATCTCTCTATCTAGCTCCACACACTGACAACCACACACTATCACTTTATATAGGCTCACACTCACCAAAGCAAAACTCTTTTCAACCTTTTCAATCTAGACAGGACAAGAGAGGCTTAAAAAAAGTTTGTTTTTAAAGCTACACGGTTAGAAAGTTGGACAGCCGATATGGGTGACGACACAGCCACAAAGACTCCAGCAGGAGAATATAAGCCCGCCAATCACACAATTCGGACTCCGGAAATAGCTACGGCCTGACAAAACCCCAGCGGAGATAAGAGGATGCAATCAGCGTGTGGTAGCAGAGACTGGAATATCGATGAACTTGGAATTGCAGCAGCTTGATCGAGACAGTGAAGCAGAAAACAGCATGGCTCTATTCCTCTATTCCATCACTGAGACTAGAAAAGCACCTGCCTAAAAAAAGAAAACAATGAAAAAAAATGTTCACTCTAAAAAAGCTATTTTAGTAAGGAAATGGAAGCACCTTCTGCAACCTGTTAATATATGTGTGGTAGGCTGAGGAAACTCTTCACATGATGAAAGTTTGACATTTTCTACTAAATATAGTTCCGTAAACTACAGGTCTCAAACACAAGTTACATCATTTTAATGTCGAGTTAGATCACTGCAAAAAATGAAGTCAAAATATAGTCAAATCTATCAATTATCAATCAGTCTATAAGATTACTAAATCCATGTCTAGGCTTTGCTACTAGTGTCAATTGTCTTATTTTTAAAAAATTATTTTGCCAATGGAATAAGAAAATTTTTTCTTATCGAAATTAAAAAAGCTTGAAATTAGCAAAAATGTCTAGAAGTAGGTTTAGTCATCTTATATCTAATTACATAGGAAACACTGGATACATCTGACTATATTCAAGATGTTTTCACTTTTTTTTAGGTGCTTAAAAAATTAAAAAGGCATTTAAAGATTTCAACCCAACCCCACTTCCAGACACTTACATATTGATGATCTAAACATAAACGCAATTTTTTCATTTACTCTGCATTAAACAAGTAATAAAAAAGAAAACAGATTGACAGGACTGTCACAAGTCCCGCCCATCCAGCAGTCATTCCATAATATTAAAAAGGTGCTCTCTTTTTTCTCTATCTCTTGGAGTTAATAACAAAAAAACATGCAGCATGTCATGTTACTGAGAGGCCAGAAAGTGCAAAGTCTTTTGTCTTGAAGACTTTCACATGGCAGAAAATCTACTGAAACTGGACACTCCATCTATACATGTTAAATAAACGTCTTTTACAGAAAATGTTACCATATCAATTATGCGTTTTTTATTTGTTAAATATCATAAACATTTTGGTCAATTTATTAATAAGCTTTGATTATATGGCACGTCCACCATACGAGTCCTTACTATAGAAACAATAACGTAATAGATTGAGAGCATTAATATATAATCCTGTCATATAAAACAGCCAGAACTACTGTCAGAGCCAATGTTAAAGAAAATTAATAACCACCACAACAATGCTGCGGTAAAAAAATGTTTTAATAAGTAACATGAAGTTCATTTGAGACAATTTTACTCTGTTGTTTATACAGAAGTCAATCTCTTTCCATTTTTCAGCCTAAATGGATAAACTCAGATCCTGATCGTGTGAGCGTAAAAACTTGGGCGTGTTTCACCTGACACCTGTGTCAGGGACGAGGAACAAAAAGGCCGACAGCAAACTCATAAATCATCTGCATGTCTGGAAGTAGTGGAGTGTAATGATTACTGCTGTCCCATCACACATACCACTTAACCTGCAGATGCCGCTCCTTAAAAAGCTTTTCACACACTGCACTCACACTCAGTTGGGCAGCAGTAGGTCAAATGAAGAAGCAAGTGTTTACCTGGACTACGCACAGGGCCATTCACAGTATGTTACATTTTAATCACTATCATTTTAAACTTCAAACAGACACAAATCAGAGCGAGTTTCCTGTTTGGTGCTGACCGGAGTCATGTTCTCACTGGATGAATCTGCCAACGCTGTGACAAGTCATAGGTAATTATTCATGCAGTCTTGGTGTGTTTCATAATCACATATTAATGCAATGACAGTGATTCTGTCAAATCCATGCAGTTACCTTGCAGTTGCTCAATCAGAGTCCAGGCCATTCTCGATCCCTGTGCGTCAAACACAACATGACCCTGTAGAAGATAAGAAGGAAAGATCATTTCACACCAATGTTTATTTTAGAGGCACTCACTTCTGGCATTTAAATCTTGATCTCTTTCCTTAGCACATCTTAAACACACCTTTTCTTCTCGATAATGGAGGAATCACACGTCCCACGACTTTAAAGCAAAGTGACTTTCAACGATGGGGGATGTATTGAAATAACAAAAAGAAACCAGCCTCTATTTAGTCCATTCCTTATGTAAAACTTTTCTTTACATCCATCCATCCATCCATCCATCCATCCATGACCCTGCAATCCATCCATCCACCAGCTAAACACCCACCTATCATCCATAAAATCATCTACCCACCCACTGATCATCCATCTACCAGTCCCTCTATTCATCCATTCATCCACCTAAACATATATTCATCCATTCACCCAGCCATCCCTCCATCTGTTCATCCAAGCAGTCTTCCATCAATCCACAAACCCAACCCACTCATCCATCCATCTTCCACAAACCCATGCAACAACCTGCTTACCAACCCACTGACCCATCCATCCATCCATCCACAAACCCAAAAACCTATCCATCCATCCATCCATCCATCCATAAACCCAAAGAACGTCCGTCCATCCATCCATCCACAAACTCAAAAACCTATCCATCCATCCACAAACCCAAAAACCTATCCATCCATCCTTCCTTCCATCCACAAACCCATGCAACAACCCTCTCACCCACCCACTCACCCATCCTTCCATTAATCCATCTATCCATCCAATCATCTATACATCCATTTCCCCACCCATTCATCCATCAACCAAAATCCATCCAACCACAAACCCACAAACCGAGACATCTATTCACCCATCCATCCATTCACCAACCCAAATTCATTCATCCATCCCTCCACTGTTACTCACAGAGACTCCCTCGAATGAGCTGGTGTTGAGGGCACGGTAAATCTCAGAAGTAATGTCCTTGTTGTTGTAGTTAAAGTCCTCCAGCCTGCGGCCTCTGGCCCTTAACGGCCCCACAGTCTTATTGAGAGCCAGCGCGAGAGCCCACACTGCATCATAGGCGAGCGGCGCTTCCTGGAAACCTCCCGTTTCTTCCGGGTTCTTCCCTCCCAGTTTAGACATCAGCTGGGTCAGGAATTCCTGTGAGGTCTGTGAAGCAAACAAGTGAACCGAAATGAAAACATGTATATCACAGATGGTGAGAGAGACATCATTATACAGTATAAGTCAAGATGAGGTGCAGTCTTCTCCTGTGGGAGTATTTTATTCAGATGGAGGTAGTTTTTTTTCACTCATGTGCACGTACACAAAAAAACTAACACTTCCTATAGTGATACTGTTTAATAGGGGAATTCTGAGGAATTTAAGGACAGGAGAGAGAAAGTGGTGTTGCAGTTATTTCAGCTGTGATTTTCTCTTTCGCTTTCCTATCCAAAGTAATGACTCAACCATATTTTACGCTTCAGACAAGTCCATTTAGCCAAAAAGCCAAGGCATACTGTAGGCAAATAGCTTTGGGCTGTGTGTGTGTGCGCGCGCGTGTGTGTGTGTGGGCACATAAAGCGTCAACGCTGTCAAAAAGCCCTTCCTGCCTTTCAAATCCACTGCACCAAAGAGGAGTATGGCAGGAGGAAATGAGGGAGAGCAAATCACTCGCGAATGAAGCAAATTTAGCATGCTGATTTTTTTTCACAAACATGCCTGTCCAAAATGACGTTTTTTTTTTTTTTGGCATCAGGTGTAAAGCGCGGGCATCTGGAAATGAGCCCAGACTGAACAGGATATGGGAGAACAGCAGGGGCATCTGTACTCATGACAGCTCACAGCAAGGGGCACCGGAGCTGGATGTGCTTCAAACGGCGTCCCCCTGGAGAGCACATTCCACCCCGAAACTCACACCTGTCTTCTCATCAGCAGTTTGGACTCCAGAGACAGCCGTCACATCATCCACGGCTAAGGCTCTGACTGCGAGCCGATAGATGACATGACGATGTGTTTTCAAATGTTTGCGCAACATGAAGAACGTTCAATCCATCACGGTCGTATGACCACGCTGAAGCGGACGGCGTCACCAAAAGAGCGGCAGCCAAACATGATCAGAGATTGACTGGAACAAACACAGTGTTTATTTCAAAAATAAGTTTCCGTTACTCCCTATAGAACATCTCTTCTTTATGTAACAGCCAAGTTTTATACTTCAAAAGTTTTGAGACCTTTAGGTGATTTCCAAATGACTGGTTTTTCTAGTAAGGTTGTCAAAGCTTGCACAAAAACAGGGGGGTGAAAACCACACCATGGTCTTCACTGTATAAATCATAGCTGAATGGAAAACACAAACAGGTGGATGGAAACCACATCCTGGCCTTTAATATAGATTTAGCCGAGAGTACTCTAAGAGTGGATATATTGCAGTGATGCAATTTTCAACACTGCTAAAAAAAAAAAAAAAAAATCCTAGCTGGCTGAAAGGAAAAGAAAAGATTTTTTTTGATAAAACCCCTTGTATATTGTCATGCACTTTGAGTGAGAGTGATGGCTTTACTCTCTCTTCCCTGTCAATCCCAATGACACCAGCCACTCTTAGACATCTATGAGTTCATGTACTGTATGCGGAAGAGGACGAATAGCGCTTTTGTGTGTATTACGCTGCTCTGGGATGCACCATGAGCAGCAGTGGTCGGTTAGTTTCATGTGTCTCTGAGGAAGCATGTGCTAGGCTTTACACTAATGCTGGTAGCTGCTGCAGGATAGAGAGAGTTGGATAATGGGTGCGAATTTGTAGCAGGGGTGTTTCTAAGCATTAGCAACTTACTTTCAATCTACATGCATTTTTTAATGATTATAAAAATAAAACAAATAACACATGAATTATGACTTATTTATTTGTTATGAGTGCGATGATGAGAGAGACGGTGCGGGAGGGGCCAGGAGTGGACGGTGTTGACAGTTCGATGCATCTGTCGAAATGTTCTGCCAGTCTGTCTGTACTAATGAAAAGATCAAAGCCATCGGGGGCGTGGTTTAGAATGAAGAGGAAAGTTGAGGAAGAAAGGAGACAAAAGTATAGAAATATGTTTTTAATGGACATTTTTAAAAACATCTGTCTGTCTCCGAGTTTGGCTATTTGAAATGTAGTGCACTAAGCTAGCTAACTAGCTAAGCTAGAACTAGATAGGACTATATAGCAGTACAGGGCAGCTAAGCTAGTTAGCTGTGTAGTAGCGCTATCATTAATGATGTGTTATTAATAGGAGATGCATCATCAATGTCGTCGATCATCCAGAACAGTTTTTGGAAAGTAGGCCTAATTTTAGATGCTGTACATCAGTGGGAATTTCACTTAGTCAACGCAAATGATGAGGAAAGTGCTTTCAAAGAACCACGAGGACAACTGGAGGTCGAGGGGATTCAACTTTGAAGATGAAGACGGAAAGTAAATCTACTCTTTTTTTTCCTTGAGGTGAGAAAAGAGATCTCTCCTAGGATGCCAGAATGGCCCAGGTGACCAACATGAGGAGAAATTTGGGAAAAATCCAAACCAGACACCATGGCCACGCCCACTTGTTTTCTATTGGTTCACAAAACCAAGGTTCAGGAATTCACAAGTTCATCTAGATAAAGTTGGCACAAAATGAAAGTATTCGCTAGCAAAAGCAAAATCCCATCTTTCACATCCTGTGTCCTTTCCCCTTCTGTGAACTGAACTGGCTTTTCTGCCAGGGAGAATTGTTCGTGTTTATTCTGAATGCGACTTTACTGAAAAAGCAAAAAAGTTTAGTTTTCAGGTGTCTCCCATCAGGTGCCACAGTCAATGTAGATTATAATCATTCAATTTAAGCATTATCTCATTATCTCATTATCTTAAATTTTGTAACCGCAACTTGCTGCTGTTAAAACTTAGGTCAAGTTGACTTGTATAAAAAACAAACATGGTGAAAGTGCAGAGGACTAAAAATAAAAGCCTCACCAGATTGGACGCTCCGCGAACCGTCTCTGGGTTGAGCATGACTATCTCCGTGGTAACGTGGCCCTCCACCGCCTCCGTCATCTGCTCCACGGTGCAGTTGATTGATGGGTCTTTTATCTTGAACCAATTGTCGGCGTACCAGCCAATCAGGAACCAGACGTACTTCTTCCCGTAGAGCTTCTCCTTATAGACCTGCAGCCCAGAGTTTTACAAGGCAGCAGATTTTCAGCTAGAAAAGTAGTTCTTACTCTAAAGCCATTAATCATGTTGAATTAAAGCACTAGAGACCGACCTCACAGAAGACTTTCCGGGCCTCCGTCTCATAGAAAAGCCCCACCATGATCCTAGCGTCCTGGCGCTGTGGGAGGAGAAAGAAACAGAGTCAGGGTAAAGAAATGCTAACTGTGATACGAAAAAAAAAAACAAAAACGACTGAGCAAGCAAAACCGAGAGAAGGAGTGGAAATGACGAGCAGGAGGACAAGACATGTAGGAATGTCTAACATGTCTAAATTCATCTATCATGATAGGAAAATATTCTAACGTTAATATAGACATGGCCTTCATGGAAAGTGTTACCATAAGGGCCAATGTGTGTCTGTGAAACGCTGCAGAAATACTCATGCGTGTGAAACTGCAGGCTGCTAATAGTTGTGCTATATTCCAGGTTACCATGGTATCTCAAATGATAGCCAATTAATCTCCTGTACCAAAACTAGGTCAGCTGAACGAGCTGCCATCATGTGGGCAAAGAGAGAGAAAGAGAGAGGAGATTCCCTGAAGAGACTGGAGAGGAGAATAAGATCAGACCCACGTTCCAATTTATACGATTTTCTCTCCCAAATAAAACCCACAGACATCTGAACACACCCTGTGGTATTTCTCCAGGAACACAGATGATTACTCTGGTCATGACAAGGTGGTCCTACTTTACTGCATCTGTGCTGAATGTGTGTGTGTGTGTTTGTTTGTGTGTGTTGGTGAGCATCGCTCTGTCTGCGTGGGTGTTTTTATGTGTGCACAATTCAGATTTTATGTTTACATAATACAAAATATCTTCGGCATGACCTTCAACCTTCAACTTTTGATAGAAGCGTCTGCTAAATATGTACAAAAATATAAATCAGTTTCAGTGCTCATCTAACTTCTAGTGATTGTTCTTGCGTGCGTGTGTGTGCTTTTACAGTGTGTGTAGGTGTTGTGTGGAGGAGAAACAGAGGAGCAGTAAAGGAGTAGTGAAGGCACCTTAAGGTTCTTGACAGCCACAGCAGGATCGGTGAGGAAACTTTGCCGCACGCTGATCTCGATCCCGGCCTCCTTCACCCTTTGCTCTAAATCATCCAGCGTCTGAGAGAGAGAGAGAGAGAGAGAGAGAGAGAGAGAGAGAGAGAGAGAGAGAGAGAGAGAGAGAGAGAGAGAGAGAGAGGGGTATAAAAAGGAAGAGGAAGAGAGAAAATAAAAGGAGAAAATAGAAAAAGAAAGAAGAAAGGTAGGTGGGGTTAGTTGAAAAATAATGGGATGGAGAAGTATGAAAGGATGGGAAAGAGGATAAAAGAAAGAGGGGACATAAAAGAGAGAAAAATACAATATAATAGAGGAGGCAATAAGATAGGTGGTGTATGGTGCAAAAGATAAAGAGAAAGAAAGAAAGAATGGGAGAATGAAGGAGTGAAAAAAGGGGAATCAGATAAAGAATGAGAGAGAAGCAAAACATTGACAGTGGGAGAGAAAGAGTGAGAAATAGAATGGAAAAAAGAGAAAGAATGAGACAGCAAGGGCAGAAAGAAGAGAGACAGTGAAGGGAAAGAGAAAAAAATACAGTGAGAAAAACAGAAGCATTAAGATGGAAGAAGGGAATTAAGAAAAGGAGAAAAAAGACAGGAAAAGAAATGAGATGTGGAAAAGAAAAGAGCAGGGGAAGAGGAAGAGAGACAGGAGGAGGAAATGGAGGGAGGGAGGCAGGAAAGAAAGAAAGAAAGAAAGAAAGAAAGACAAAGATGCAGGGACAGAGAAAAGAGTTGAGAAAGAGAAAAGAGACGTGTAAGAGGGAGGTAAAAAGAAAGAAAGAATAAGAAAGGAGAAAGGAAGAAAGGTCAAAAGATAATCAGAGGTAGAAAGATGGAGAGAGAAAGAGAGAGGAATTAAAAGGAAATGAATGGGAAAGTTAGGATTGGAGAGATTTATGATGGAGAGATGGAGGGAGGACAGAAAGGAAAGAGGAAAGAGAAAGCGCAGGTTATTTATTTAGGCCTGAGTTATTTATTGTCTACAGGTTTGACAGTGTTGATAAAACGTTTGTGGTAAAGATGATTTATTCCTGTCTCACGGTGGAGCTGCAGACACTGATACGTGTGATGCACAGGACTGACGTGTGCTTTGAAGAAATGCACGTGACTCACGGAAGTGAAGACCTCGGTGGTCTGCTGGATGGTGGCGATCTTGGTCCACTTCCACTTCTGGAAGAGCTGCACGCGTGTGGGGTTGTGCAGCGTGGCAGACGGGTGCGTGCGGAAAAACGTAGGGAAGCGCTGACGGTTAGACAGAGCCGGAGAGCTGGAGCCGTACGAGAGCTGAGGCAGGGAAAAAAACATTAAGAGGAGAAGAAAAAAACGAGCGAACATCAAAGCGTGCACCGTGAGCAGACTGAAGACCTGACTTTAACGATCAGCATAAAACCTGAGATAAGAAATGAACAGGAGAGGGAAATGTAAACAAGGAGGAAATGAAGTGTGGGATTAGAGTTTCTAATTAAAGCAGGTTATGGAGACTCTACGCTTTGACTCAGTGATCTCATTTGATCCCATCCTATTATTTTCGCAGGGTTTTATGTTTTTTTTAGTGCTAATGCCGCTACTTTGTTAGCATTTCAGTGAATTCTCATTGAGAGACGGCGGTCTGATGACTGTGAGTGTGGGAGACACTAGAGATGGTGGAGGACAAATATTAAGAAAGATAATATGTAGGGACGCTACTATTTTTTTTTCAGAAAGGGTCACGGGGTTTGTTTGGGGCCGGGGCTCATAATCGCAGGTCTGCTATCACATAGACGTATTCCTTCTGAACTGTGAATGGATTGCGCAATCCCATATGTCACTTTCGTGTGCGAAGGTTTGCAAAATGCTGCCATCAGGTTTGTGTGTTTGCTGCTTTTTATTATTTTTTGTTACTCAAAACAGCTATTCTTGAATGCAGTGAGCAAAATAATCCACACTGTGCAGAAATACCTGCAAACGTGAAGAACGAGAAGATATCTAGCCATGCAGCTCAGGGCAAGTACTCGCACCACGGAAGTGAATTAAATACATATGAGTGTCTGGTTTTATGTATCAAGAATAATAATAATTCTTCCCCAGGAATCACAACAGTAGAAACTGTAAGTAAAGTAAAAACATGCAGCAACGGCACATAGCTTCCAGACCTGAAGCGGACTGTGACGTGATCTGGGTGAAATGAACCCCAACAATTTCAAGAGGCGCAGGGATCATATCCTGGGCTTATTATTCCAAGTCAATTTTATACAAATACAAAAAAAAAAAACCCCACAAGTGTAGAAGAGTCACAGGAGGATATTACTTTCAAGTTCTGAGACTGTTCCTGTTGTGAACAAATGGAGAACGGCTCAGTCATGCGCACGCAGCATCGTGAGTCAGTATGCCGCATGACGTCGTGCTACAGTAGCAGGACCTGTTCTACTTACATGCGGTTTTGCGACAACGTGCACATGCGCATATATGATTTTATCATGGGTCTCAAACTTGAGCAAAGAGCAACCATTACAATTCTGTGTCAAACTTGGAAAATCGATAACTGAGACCTTTGAAATGCTTCAAAAGCATAACGCTTCAAAATATCCAAGAAATTGCGCGCATTGTGCGTCAAGATCGTCAGATTGCCCTGACTTTTGAGTCGCAAATGTCACTCAAAACACCTCGCGCAGCATATCGCTCTAGACTTGCTGAAGCATTTCTAGGGTCTCCGTTACTGACTTCATGTATTTGACTCAGAATTTGATTCTTGCATTCTTGTGTAAAATCGCAAATGCATACGTGCACGTCATCACAAAACGTGTGTAACACAGAACCCGATGGTCACGTGGCATACTGATTCACAAAAGTTACTGCTCACTCCTTCTGCATGCGTATGACCGCACCGCAAGCCGTTCCTTCACAACAGGAACTGCATGTGGACACCTGACCATCACACCCATATGTGGTTCTTCTTTTACCACAACTCTCACCACAAAGTTTTGTGCGCACAGACGAATAGAATGTCTTTGTATGCTTTAGCGTTACAATTTCCCTTCCCTGGAACTAAGAGCCCTAAACCAGTTCCAGCATGACAATGCACATGTGCACAATGGCAGCTCCATGAAGACATGGTGTGTTAAGACTGAAGTGGAAGAACTCTTCCATGATGATCACAAATCCTCACAGCCACGCTCCAAAATCTAGAGGAAATCCTTCCCAGAAGAGTGAAGCTTATTATAACAGGAAAGGGAGAATAAATCTGGAATGGGATGTTCAACAAGCACATATGCGTGTGATGATCAGGTGTCTACATCCTTTTGGCCATGTAGTGTACGTCTGGGTTTGTCCAAGTGTTTCTGAGGATACAGTGGTAGGATTTAAGCTGAGCCTACTTTGAAGTGAAATATTTGGAGCACTAAACAGAGCACTACAGCGAGCAGTTTTAAAGCCAGCAGAGGGTTATGTGGGTCGCATGTGGTGATGGTGGTGTCAGATATAGAAATAGAGCTGAACATTAAAAATGAATTTTGAAATGGGAAGAACAGTTCTGCATTTTTCAAGGAAAAAATGAAAAGGTCAGGAAATGACACAGATACCAGGTTCTATTTTTATACCTGAAAATTCCACCGATTTTAGCTTTCTGTGGTCAGCATATTCAGTAGCCGTGAAGGAGTCCCCACCTGCTTAAGGAATTATGAGATCTGAGTGTGAGATGGCCATTCCATTGATCCATCCCATGGATTCATTACACTTATCTGATAAGAAGATAGGATAAGGGGATTTATATCCTCAAGGGGACTATCGGACTATGTTACCCCTACCTAGAACCCGAGAAAAAAACGCTCAGGAGCCTGAAGAGATGCCTCTGCTTTGCTATCTTACATGCAGGGGTCGGTTTGAGGGTCGATTTGAGGGTTATGACATCATACCAGTTTAAAAAATAGACAAAAATAATCATCCTTCCCCTTAATGGGTTTGTTTTCTGCTGAAGTCTTTACATAGTTCTTAGTTAAACAGAACTGCACATAGTATAAAAGAGGAAAGTGTAATATGAAGTCATAGTGGAGCTTCCACAAGATGAAAGATTTTTTATTAAAGTGATATAAAATGGTTTTCATTACAGCAACTAATCTAGTGATATGAATGCAATCGAGTGGTTTTTGACCTCCCGACCAATCAGGTCACAATTTGGAGGGAGTAGGGGTGGGGGAAGTGAGAAAAAGGTCACAAATTACTCCTCTCCGCGCACATTAGAGTTCCCACAGCAGCATGCGCTGTGTGTTCTCAGTGTTCAACATGCTTTTCTTATCGTTTAGGTTTGTTTTCTCCTCCTCTTTTAGCTCGCTGGATTTCTGGTGTCACCCGTGTCCTGCTCTTCTTGAATCATGCTGTGTATGTTTCTCCAGTTCGTGTCCATGTTTCTTGTTATCCTAGCGATTTCTCAAGTGCATGTCAATTTCTCTTATTTTACCTTCATTCCTTAAAATCCTTAGTAAATCCATATTTTGAGTCTTCACAGACAAAGTGCAGGTGGAAAAATTAGTGAGCGAATACGAGGAGATTTACAGAGTTGAAACGAAAAATTTTATTGCCAATATTTGCGGTGTAGCTAAAAATGTAGCTCTTTGTTTTTTCATATCAGATCTGGCCAGCACTTTTTCCTGGAAGGTCAGAAAGCACCCTGATATTGCGCAAAACAAGCATGTAATAAATATTGCACAATTACGGTATGTGTGGGAAATTTGGAAATGGAGGAAGACGTTGATGATAACGATGTCCATCGTAGTACTAACATAAACTTTTATCAGTTAGTATGAATTTAAGGGGATCGATTTTGGGGGAAAACGAATGAATGAATCATTTATAACAATGAACCCCCTCCCGGGTTACCCAAAAAAAGTTGATTCTGTTACTGGCACGGGCCTAACTGCAATCTAACTCATTTTCTTGGATAGTCTGATCATTTAAAACTTTTGCAATAATTTAGACACTTTTATCTCAACTGACTTAGAAGTGAGGAATGACATAATATGCACCTAGAGTCAAAGGCCCAACAGTGACTTTCTGGCAGTTCTCACAAAGCAAAGTTTTAAAATAAATAAACGCTGAGATACTCACCACTATGAGGTTCCACATACGAGCCGCCTCAGCCACCAGCGTGGACACTGAGCTACAGCCGGGCATCAGTACGATTTTTATAGGCTCCGTGTAGAGCAAGTCATATAGCAATTTAGTGGCTTCCCCAGGGTCGCACTGAAAGATCAAAAGAAAGATATTTGAGTAGCTGGTGCATATTTCACATCCGACACTATTTGATGCGTAGTGTGGTGTACTGCAAACAAATGAAATATTTCCCCGCCGCAGTCGCATTCCACGAAGCGCTCTGCTGTGAGATACGTTCAAGAGATTTATTTAATACAATGCCACACTGAGCGAGAGAAAAAGACAGCAATACGGCGATGCAGGGATACAGAAAAAAGTATAATAGGCATTTAAAGAAAACATTGATTTGTACAGCACCGTGGCTGCTATCGCCAAGGTCTGTCTGTGTCTGACACTCGCCATTGTTAAATTCATCTTAAATGTGATGTTGAGGAAAAATCAATATCTCATTCAAATGATAATTGTGGCATAACGCCAGCATTGATCATTGTGTTCAGCGAGGAATGAGTTCTGGTCGTTGGCCTTGAGCCGTGCTCATGATGGAGAGGGTGTGCATTCTCATTTGGTCTCAGGGACAAAGCCTCGCATTTTAATGCACATAACAAAGCATGCACGTCTAAAAACAGTACAAACTATGAATGCAGCCTGATTACACCGGCTTGAAGCTTGATTTTGTTTGATTGGTGCAATCACGCAAATTGAATCAGCCATGCCCTGCAGCAACAGACTCCTCTGTACTTAAAAATGTCTGATCTGGCAGTTGTGCCTCGACGCAGGGGCCCCTCCCTCTCGCTGTCTCTCTCTCCCTCGACGCTTTTAATTTCAGCTAAATGCACAGATAAATCAGGAAATCGTTGGAGTCACAACAAAGGGCCTGCTTTCAGTGCGGAACTGTTCACTTTGGTGAAATTAAAATGATTCGCCGTGAAAGGCACACAAGTGATGAGACATTGCATTCAATTACAGCAAATGGGGGAAATTAGCCATCACCATTTTTCTGATACAGCAATTTGTCCACATGTCCTGTTTAATAATATAAATAAAGCAAATGTTCCTCTTGTGCAACAAAACAAACATCTGACTATTGTCTATGGATGTTTTTTTGCCATCTGTGTTACTCTGAATTCCATCCATTGCAATTTACACCACAGGTTCACTGGAACATAAACGATTCTCAGTCAGCAAAGGTAGAAAAAAATACCGAATTACCCATCTAAATAAAAATCCCTATCGTAAATGTCGTTTCAAATCCTTCACTCGTGTTAAAGTAGGAACGTATCCAAGCTGTACAACTTTCGCGGGAAAAAGACACTGATTTTAGCTCCTGATGGAAAATTGATGTCTTTTTCACCAAAGAAAGCAAGTTAGCTAAGGCTAATTAACCCTAGCTATATTTCTCATCTCTGAAATGTTAGCTAGCATAATTACTAGCAAACTAGCTGTGTAAGTGTGAATGCACAACATGTTAGACTTTAACACTCCTTTCAACCAAGAACAAGAATCCGATGCAGGACAGGAATCTGACCTGGCAATATTCTTTCCAATCTTCAACTGTCCGTGCACATGAACTGAAGCTCTTCACTCGTATCTGATTGGTTAATTGCATAAACGAGCAATAAATGTTCCTAATAAAGTGGACAGCACGTGTGTATTATTCATTGATATCTAGGCAGTGTGCAAATGGAGGGGAAAGTGGTCCTAACACACACTGCTCATGGACACTGAATATTCCACATTGAATATGAGGATATTAGACATTCATGCAGGGTGCCGAGAGCAGTCGAGTGACTAGACTTGCGTTATAGCCTTGAGGACATTTGGGACCTGATGAAGCTCTTCAGATGCTCAGAAACGTTTTCAAGATTATGGCATGATTACATTCACCTTGACTTTCCAACAGACTTCACTCTTATTTCCTTTCTCTCTTCTTTTTATGTCTTGGATATGTATTCAACCTTTTTAAACTCAACTAGCTTTAAGTGGGATTATAAATAAGGGAGGGAAGCTGGTGGTAGGGGATCAATATGGTTTGCTATTGCAATATGGTAAAAGCTGTGATTGCAATTTATCAACATTAAGGTTGTAATTGCATTTCAGTTCTGGGTTGTAACACTACAAAATGGGGAAAAGTATCAGGGGGGGCGAATACTTATGCAAGGCACTCTATGCATCACCTTGTGTTTTCAGCGCTAGTGCAGATTGGCAGCAATATCTTGCCCTCTCCCAGGAAACTCGGCCTGATCTCTCTCTCTCTCTCTCTACTCTATCTCTTTTTTTCATTCCTGAGGGAAGCCATGCGTGAGGATCACTTTCTCCATAGTGCAGCTGGGTCCCATTGTGCCAAATCAACTGAAAATCCTGCCAGACCAACTGTTTTTTCTTTTTCTTCCTTTTTTTGAATGTTCACAATCTGAGGTCTAAGAAACTAGACATGAAACTCACGTCAGTATTTATTGATTGACTTCAAATAACAGAACAGCGCATACCACAGAGACACAAGTGCTAGTATTCAGATGAGAGGAGATTTTCCGGCATATGTCTGTTATGTAATGTTGCTCAGGGACCTGTACAGTAATTATGATCAATTCACACAGGATTAGCGATCGCCGCATAAATTACAGATATAGGAGTGTGTTCACGATGTTCCAATGATTGTCACGTTAAAAAATTCCATGCATGCTAGAGATATCTCATATCTGTATTACACACTGATTGTTTTGTCTTTGTGCTAGAACATGTTGGTCACGAGCTGGTCACATGTCCATAACGTGTACGTAAAGTGCTATATACACCCCCTGGAAGTGCCACCTCTCTTAAAATATAAATAAATAAATAAATAAAAATGACTTTCTAAATCTCATCTACATTTTACTGTTCAGCATTTTGAACTTTAAAACGTTTTTATTTCATTGGGAAGCAAAAGATTGTGCATCTTGGACTGTCTCATGCCAAAGAAAAAGCACACAGGACATAACGGAGTGTGTTCCAACTTGTCAATTTCCATGGAATATACACTCAACAGCCACTTTTTTTAGGAACACCTGTAACTTGTAACACCTGCAATTATCCTACCAGAAAATAAATTTAAAAAAAACAGGCAATCTCATGACTCTGTGCCCACTGTAGCCTCAGATTCCTGATCTTGGCTGACAGCAGTGGAACCTGATGTGGTCTTTTTGCTGCTGTATCTCATCTGCCTTAAGGTTTGAACATGTGAGATGAACTGAGATGTTCATCTGCTCACCACGTTGTAAAGAGCAGTTACATGAGCTAAGAAAGTGGTTAAGATGCTCAGGTAATGATTACTCCACCTCACCTCCAAATTGAGTCCAAATAGAATAAACGTTCATGGAAATGCAGTGTGCAAAACCCGACATAAAGCTTTGGGGTGTTTATTAAATAATAAATCCACAGTCTGTATAATAACGTAGTATAATTTCTTTTAATGTTTTGATGTTTAATTCCTGGCTTGATCCTGGTGTAGCATTACCAAATATGACATAAAAAGCAAATACTGCTGATTCTTATAAATGTAGTCTTACACTGATTAACCATAAAATTAAAACCACTGACAGGTAAAGTTTATAACACTGATTATCTCATTACAATAGCATCTGTCGAGGGGTGAGATATATTGGGCAGCATGCGAACAAGCAGTTCTCAAAGTTGATGTGTTGGAAGCAGGAAAAATGGGCAAGTGTAAGGATCTGTGCAGCCAAACTGTGCTGGCTACGCGACTGGGTCAGAGCACTTCACTTAGTGCCACAATTATCAATGATTGGCAGACTAAATGAGCATAACTACCTTTCATTAGGGTAACTGTTTGACAAAAAGCAGCAGATTGGAAAGAAGTGGTTGCTTCACATTAGCCTTTACCCTCCCAGAGTGCAGCTGTTGTGCTACAGATAAGAACTAGGTAGTGAGGTGGAATTGGCAATAAACAAACTCGGAGAATTTGTGGTGAGAATCTAGTGACCGGTGTTAAACTCTACTGTTATTGCACTGGCCATTATATCAGCTAAATCTACACCATACTGTAGGTCACACTGTAATTACTGACCATAGCCCATTTGTTTCTATGCACAATTTGTTAGCCACGCTTTACTCAGTGGGAAGGCGACACAGGCATGGTAGTGGGTGATGAGCTGAAAGGTTTGTCTGGAGTCTGTTTTTTTTTTTTTACCAGAGGCAGCTTTGCAGAGGTTCGTTTTTTTGTGGCCCAATATAATGAGTTCTACCATAACACTGTCAAATTCTCAATTCTCATTGATCATAAAGATTAATTTTCTAAACAACAGCTCTGATTCCAATTCAAATCACAGGTGTATATTAAAACGCTAATTCTAATCCATTTTCATTTCCATGCTAACACCTAACTCAAAGGGACTCGTAGGACAAATGCTCACATAAAGTCAGCTTAACAACAAACTGATTTTTGTTAAAAGGAAAATTTTATAATCATGGCTGTGATGACAGTTTTTGAAACGATGTCGCCGTGAGCACTTTGAGACTAAGGTTATGATTTTTGCATAAGAAGCTTCAGAACAGAGGACTTTACACTTTTTTGTCTCAATACCTTCAAAGAGGCTGATAAAGGAACGATTGTTTATAGCTGCTATAACATAAGTAGAAATGGGAGATAACTTGTTTATGGATGCTTCACAACATTAATTGTAAGTATAAATGGACAAAAATATAATGTGTCATTTTACTTTATCCCTTAAATTCACAACTGTTTATATAGGAACATGTCTGAATATACAGTATCACAAATATTATTTAGTATTATTCAATAATTATTTGGATTTATTCAGTAACTACAGTGTATAAAGATATATTTGTAGTTATGAGAGTGAAAAATGTCTGGATCAGCCCAAGAATCATCTAGCTTTAAGAATTTAAATGAAAAGGCAAACTGAGCAATGCAGGAGAGTAGCTAGGCTATTAGTCTTTCATTTCCACAACCTCTTCATTACAAGTGCAGGTTGTCTTTAGCTTGATACTGCAATTACACTATTAACCGCAGCAATTCTGTGTACCTAATTAGCATTAATGTTAGTTTAGAGAATAAACCCCTGCTTTTATTCTCCAGCACGAGCATGGCTGATGATAACTACACCTATTGAATGATTAGCTAGCTAGTCTGTTTAAAAAGAAACAAAAGATAACAATAGTAACTTGATATTGTTATCGTACAACATTTGTTGTAGCTTCAAATGATCTCCAAATGTATGAGTGCAGTTTATACTGAACTGTCTCCTACAGCTACAGCCATGCAATTCTGCCTTATTTAGTATACAGAAATAAAAGACATGTAGCTAATAAGTAATTATTATTACAAGTGATATCATATAAAAGGCTAAAATGTGATGCAATATGATGCAACTGCCAATCACATAAAAGAAAAGTCCTTTGTCTCTCACATTGTATGAATAAAAGATTCACATCATCTAATTAAAAAATATAATATCCTTTTGTTCTAAATGAGCACATATGACTTTGACCAGGTCAGAGATTTAGTGTGTAATATTTTCCGAGCTTTTGTGCACACTGCTTTATTTCCTTTGGCAAGAAAAACAAGTAAGTAAACAGATGCAATAAGGGCACTAATGGCTTGGCAGCATATACAGCCTGAGTGACTCGCTGATCTAATGCTGGGCCCGGAGGAAATTAGATTGCAGTCCAATCAAGGTTAATAAATGTTGGCACCCTGTTTAAAGAAAGGCCACAATCAGACATGACACTGGAGCTGAATCCTTAATGCCAAATAAACTTTGCTGCTCGGTGTCTCCTCATGTAGCCTTTCTTATTTACATCATCGGCCTCACAGAGCTGTCCATGGTGCTGAACATATATATTTATATAGTACATATATAGGCGGTGCGGTGGTTAGCACTGTCGCCTCACAGCAAGAAGGTCCTGGGTTCGATCCCCGGGTCACCCAGGGTGCCT
>JAQMYM010000021.1:3713213-3725297 GCA_030014255.1 Parauchenoglanis ngamensis
TATATATAGTTAAATGAGTCGAGAAAAGAAATGAGGAATGGGATTGGGCCATGGATTAAGATGCTGTGTCTCATTTCTCTCCATATCTCCACCACCACCACCACCGACAAACCACTTAACCTGGGCGAAGCTGACAAGCCGATGGAGGCTGAAAGGGTCAGCAGGACACACCGATAAATCACAGCTCTAATGACAGGGGAAACTGCAGCTCACAACTGATAGGCCATTGACCGTGCCTCACTCGCGCCACCGCAGCCTTCAAAATCATCAGTGTGAGACGAAATTGGGTGCAAAGAAAAGTGAGGGTATGTGATGACCTTGCAGGGACATGCTGGCTTGTAATCAGTGGTAAGGTGTAATGCAGTCACCTCTCTGAATGCTTTCTGATACTTGAGCTCAAGTTATGAGACTTAAAATGAAAATGAGTATGAAACGTTAGCTAAATAAAACAGTATGAAAACTCTAATACTGTTGTCACTAAACATTGGTGTTAAATACTTCTCAGATGTGAAGAAATGCAAAACATTTTACTTGTCATATCTGTACTGAACAGAGGGTTTAAACAGGCAAGGTCATTCATGGAAATGTTTGCAGTAGCAATGGCCTGCAGTCAAGCGTCTGTCCCATTTGACCGAATTATTTTATCCGTAGAAAATTAGAACAGCTCAGCTGTGGATATTACATGCGAATCAGAGACTTGGGCCAGGATTTAGGCTGCAGCAATATGCACAGGACATCATATTTTAACTTAATCAGTGACTAAACAAATTAAATACCAGATTTGAGATTAATTTGTTGCCATCATTAGCAGATATAAATGACAGTGCTTACACCAAGAGAACTGGTGTTAATGTGTGTGATCTTTAGTACAGTGTCATATCAGCATTTTTTAGGAAGGAATAAAAACGCAACATTAAAAAGGATTATGTCCTTACCATATGAACTGTACTGTTTCTTGAGAAAGTGACAATACAAATCAGCTTTATATATATGACTGATGTTTGTTCACAGGATTTTCTTCATGTAAGAAGTTAAAAAGGTTCTTCTGGTCAGTGGAGTGAAAATCTATTAACTGGCATGATGAAGCTGGTCATGATGATGACCCTGATAATTCTGATCACCTCGATGACCATCATGATGATGATGATGGATGAGACATGAGTGTAAGACCAGGCAGGAAAATGATGAAGAAGCCTGGACCACAATGAGAAATGCAGTTGCTCTGAGCCCATGCTCCATCAGGATGAAGGAATTGATATTCCTGACATACTGCAATATCTCCTTAATGGCATCCTTGTGGTTCTGGAAATGGTCTGAAGGTACGTGCCTTCTTCTTAAGAGCTATAAATTTCTGTGCAGATAAAATTTCCACTTGTTATATTCAAATCCAGTTTTTTAGAGCCAATTTGACTTGACATTCAGGCTGTAGAGGTGTAAAGATTCACCTCCGTTTGAATAAGTGCACTGATTTTTAAACAGCGTTCGAGTCTAGTATCAGACGCACAGCTCTTTTTTTATTATAAGGAAGGTGTAGGTGGCGAAGCCTGTATCTGTCTGTATGACAGTGACATTGAAGGAGGGAATCAAACTGTCTGCTCAACACGGTCACATCAAAATAGCTCTCAATCCTAACATAATAAATTGCTTTAAATGTAAGTATCAGACATTTAATTAGAGAGATACATATCATACTGTCTTGAAAGAAGATGTATACATTGCAGTGATCCTGCAAACACATAGAAGCGAACAGATTGGAAGAACGACATCTTTTCAGAAGTCTTGTTTCATATTTGGGGAGCAATCAGCATCATATTTTAAATAACTAATACTAGTAAATAACTAATAAGGTTATTCTTGCTCAGGATATAGTAGACCAGTGGATCTCAAAAAAGGGTCTATGAAGCATACGCAATGGGCTATACATTTTTTATTATTTTTATACGATAGTGAAAATCACAACCCATCATTATCTCAGTTTTTATAGTTTGGCTTTAATTCAGACTTCAGTAATTCAAAATCAAGTCAGCCTACAACTATGTTAATTTAAAAGAAAGGGTGGGATTCAGAATTAATAGCACACGCTGGAGCTACAGCTATGAAGTGGGTCACATCACCATGACAAAGTTTAAGTTTAAATATCAATAGGAAGTAGGCTTTATTTTCTTTCTCTGGTTATGAATAGAAAACTCATCCTGGGTATCTGTGTTACTGATTTGTCCACACCTGTCGCAGGTTTCTGGACAGACGTGGGAATACATTAAACGTGAATAGGATGAAAAGGTACCAGTGTGTTGTGTGAAGCCGAGCTGCTTGAAATACCTGACACTGTACAATAAAACACACCACTGAGAATATGAAACAGTCATTGGCAACTAATTAGGAGCTTTTAAATAACTCTCTAAGGTTGTCAGTAAGGTTAAATGCATCTTTCAGGGCATCACTGAGCCTGTGCCTGTTCCACCTGTGAAAATCTGCTCATTATATTGCAGAAATACAACCCTTTTTCAGAGTCATGCCTATTAGTATATATATGGTTTGCCAATGACAAACACTGAGGCCTTGATTTACTAAAGGTTTGCGGTGTGGGTGAGGGGAGTTAAAAAAGGAACAGTGGTCAGGACAGAGGAAATTAAATTACTACAAGACCATACAAGAGACAGACATGAAAATGCTCTAGTTACATGTCAACCTTGAGACAGAAACCAGAAGAGCAGCAACATTGAGGTTTTTGCACTGTAACTACTGTCACCTCTATGGTGCTGGAAGAGACAAGAGCCATCTACAAGTACATGCAAGATTGAGCTGCAGTAGGAACACCTCTGACATGTACAAAACCCCGTCCACTGACAGATAACAGATAACAGAGTGGGCAGATATTGGAAAATCCTACCAGTGGCGGAGAAACCGTACAGAGGCACTAATCATGCCAGCACAAGAACAAGCACTCAGCACTAGATCAATCAAAGCAGTGGTGTATTATAGAAGATAAGCCCCTGAGACAGTCCAGCGCATAGCAGCAGGATGTAAACAATTCGGAGAGAAAGCTCTTATACCGGAAAACACAGCCGAGTGTATCAAGGAGGTGTGCTTTTTAGCACTGTTGCACTAATATCTGTAAGATTTTACCGAAATTCAGCCTGTCATTAGGCAACAGATGCTTCAATAAAGCAGCTGCTCTCTGAAACCCTTTTTAACGAAATCTTGACTAAAATATCTGAAAATGTCATGCTTCACCTGTGAACGTAGTCGATGTTGAATCAAAGACAAAAACGTTGTTTTCACTGTCTATTCATAGCCTTCTACTAAATACTGAGTTCTGTTATCATTACCAAAGCACTAACTATTGATAACATTGACTAGGTCTAGGGTATTGGTCAGTTTGTGGTTCTGTGACAACAGAAAGTGTTTTCTGAACATGAGAAAATGATTTCTGCTGTTGTTGACTGAAAACAGTCTTCAGTAGACACAGACTGGACAATGTAATTGGGTGTGCGGTAAACTAGCTAAACTAGCTAGCTAGGATACTACTTTTATGATCGGCTAGCTGCTCGCGCAAATGGATTAGTACAAATTATTTATGTAAACATTTTTATGATGCCATCAAAATAATTGGGATTTTAAAATCATCCATGATTGGATCTCTGCTAAAATACATATAATCACACATAAAGTGATTATATTAAATTAAAAGTAATACATGCTACTTGTTATGTAAATAGGTTTTGAGTTCCATTCTTGATTATCACAATAATTAATTTCTGACAATATTTCCAATTCAAAATGAGGGTATATGCTTGGGGCTCAAATGTAGAGAGCCAAAAAAGGAAGTGGCTGCAGAGAAAGGGATTGTAAACAGCAACACCTGTTATTAAAATTAAGCATAAATAGCAGGACTAGCAGATAGTAGCAGAATAAAAATAAGCTTATTGTTAATATGTATGCTTAAAGTATAATACTTTATTAAATATAACAGGTCAGCCCTAAAACCTCTGCCATTGCAGACAGACAAACATGTAACACCAAACCTACCAGACCATATTAATAATAGACAAGGAGCCGAAAACAGCAGTGGTGATAGATGTGGCAATTCCACGTAACAGTCACATCCAGCAGAAGTAATATGAGAAATTAGAGAAACACCCAGGGACTGAAAGAGGAACTAGAGAGAATGTGAAGAGAGGGGAGGGTAAAACCAAATGTTGTTTTGTTGTTTATAACAGCAGTACTTGGACCCCTGTGCTGGAAGAGTAACTCCAATGGATGGATGGATGAATGGATAGAGGACTGCAGGGCTGAATAATTTAATGATCCTCATTTCAAGATAAACAGGGCTTCAGTGTACATGGGTGTAGTTTGCCCAATCTCTCCTCCCATCTCTTTCTCTTTCACCGAACGCGCACACCTTTATTTATTGTCCTGCTGAAATTGAGGTTAGGCTCTGTGATGCTCTTTGATATTGCAGGTTTGGGTGGTCAATTTTGAATGTCAAATAAATGCCAACGCCTTTGATCCAAAGAGAGATTTTTCCCTCACAAAATATGCACACACATCTAAAGGCAAAACATATATAAAAGTATATAGATAGACAGATAGATAGATAGATAGATAGATGGATTGTGCATACAGTATAGCTGAACATGTTTCGTTGTTGTTTTTGGGGGTTTTTTGGGCTTGCATGATGTTCAACCACATCTGCAAACTGCTTCCACCTTACCCATGTAGAGATTCCCCTGGTAGGTGATATGGAAAGGATAGAGCCAGAGAAAGGAAGAAAGAAAGACTGAAAGAGCTCATAGTTTGTCTTTTGTTAATTAAAATCCTCTAATGCTACCTGCTGCCTATTGGGTGCAAACCAATCTTAGCTCTCTGCTGAACAAAAAAGCAAATATCACCCATGTTCCTTCCCAAGAGCCAACATAGAAACAACTATTCTCAGCTATTTCCCCAAAAATCTATACAAAGAGCAGGAATTTAATTACACTCAGTCTTGTTATTAATCTGAAAAAAGTCAATATATCAGACATTCTACCTCAGGCACTAATGTGACTAAATACAGACAGAACAACCCCTGGTCCACAGGCAGTGCATCATCTTTTTTGTTTTGCAATATTTACAAGCAAAAAATATGTTTGAAATGAGGGCTTTGTTTAGGAAAAAAATCCATCTTTCCATTGTGGAGGCTACAAACAGGAAAATGTGCCACACTGGGCTTTGACTTCCTGCTGAGTATATCTGTTGACCTATTGGTGAGGCCATGTTTGGCATCAAGGCATTGGGGATGAAATAATGACATTTGCGCTTCTAAGAATGAGTGCTTTGTGTGAGTCCGGAGGGAGCCACTGCACCTGGAAGGGTAGTGTTTGGTGCATTTATAAAAACATAAGCTAATCATTGGGTGGACCTGTTTCTAAAATTCTTGTTTAAGGGTACATGTTAGTGGTAGAGTCAGGGTTATTAGTATGGGTCTTAACACTGGAATAGGAGATGAGGTTTTAAGCATCTCTGAGTTATTAAAAATATATATTTGGAGTTGAGTTGCACACGTGTAGTGAAGATTCAATCCTGAAAGAGTTTGCTCAGGGGGTGGAGTCTGTCTCAGTTACACTTGACTCTGACCTTGGTCCCATTTTTCCGGAGCAATATTGGCTTAAGCAGCAGTATTAAGTCCAGCACCATTGTCTGACAATTTGTCATGTTGAAATGTGTGTTTTATTCTGTAAATACACACTAAAAATATGAAATGCTATTTAAAGCCAATATGACATTCATGTACATAAATGATTGCTTATCTCAAGGACCAAATAGATAAACTTTTATATGGACCAAATTCAGAATTAAATGACCAGTTAGTTGCAAGCATAGTAGTGGGTGAATGCTTAGTCAGCATTCAAACCTTTTTATGACCATGACTCAAAATAGCAAATAAAATGATAAAACAGGCTTGATTAAGATTCTTATGGCTACATTAAGTTGTGTGGACAATTAATTACTCCACATGACATGACATAAATAAAATGCAAAATAATAGGATGTGCTGGATCAAGTGCTATTTTATAAGCTGCTCAATAGAAGGTAGAAGCCATGTTGTTAGGTTAAATAATATTTACAGTGATTAATGTTATAATTACAAGTAAGACTATTCATGATGCAATTTATTGGCAATATACTCATCTCCTTTTCAGTGTTTATTTGAAACTGTTCCATCTTCTCATTAATATATCATTGTATTAGTATGTTTTTATATTACCTCTTGCTATTATGTCACAGTTTATTACAATTGACAGCAAAGAAGTAAACAATTCTATATTTTCTATTCCTGATTTATTATTTAAAGGCAGGTGCTTGTGTTTAAAGGTGGTGGTATAGATGCTATTTAAAAAAACTCTGTCTCAGAAGACAACTCTACTAAATGAAAAATCTGCCAATCTTGGAGATGCGAACTACATTTTTAGATGAAGAAACAACATAAAACACAAAATTATACAAAGACACAGTAAGACTTCCAATACAACCTTTAAAATCAGAAAGCGGTATGAATGACTGAAGTTTTAACTGATTTTAAAGTGAGTTCCAAGATGAAGGTGCATTATAGCAATAAGCTAGCTTGCCAAATTCAGATTTCATAGTGATTACATTAAAGAGAATGAAATTATTATACCTAAGATTACATCTATTATTGGTTGACGGTGAAAAAGCATAGATATTATGGTAACAAACCAATAACTGCTTTGTATATGGAAATATACCAGTGAAGCTGCCTACGCACTGACAGCAGAGGCCAACCAAAGAGACCATATAAAACACAGTGATGAGTGGAATGTCCAGGCTTGGTTATGAAATGTAGAGCTGAATGATAAATAGAGTCCAAAGAGTGCAAGCTGGTTTTAGAGGCATGCATATATAAAATGACATCATAATCTAAAAAAAAAAGTAGCTTCAACAAATGCTTTCCTTGCTTGCAGACTAAAACAGGCCTTGCTTCTAACATAGAAACCCAGTTTACATGCAGGACCTCTTAATGTTCACAATGGCACACCCAGAAAATCAGCGTAAGCATGTACATAACCCATCTCTGAGTTCACATAATTTCCCCTGCATAAATATTGATGTAACTTTTGGACTTCAATCATTGACTCTGAATGCGACCCTATATAAATAAGATACATTGATGGTGGTGTTCTTGTTGAATGTATGGCAGGCAACACACAAATGAATGTGAACAAACACGAGCCGCTGATTAAGAGTAGAGGCTCAGGAGACACAGGTGGGAGTCGAAAGAATGTAATAAGAACCTGGGAAACAATTTCCAGCAAGTCAAAACACCCAGAATGCATCATTTACTAAATAGATAGAGGACATAAATCTCTCTCTCTCTCCTTTCCTTTTCTATTCCCTGTTCTCTCTCTCTCTGCTCACTCCCACTCTCTTTTCCTCCTCACATCCTGAAGACTTCTTTCTCCTTATCGCTTCAGCCCCTACTATGATTTCTTCCACCGTCCTTTTCATTTTTCATTCATCCACTTCACCCAGGGCCCCATTCTTCATCTCTTCTGTGTCACTCTTTCCTTTAATCCACTTTTTCTCCGGTCTTCCACTTCTTCCCTTCTCTCTGACATCCTCTGCCACTCTCCCCTAGCCTCATAAGCATTCATGTGTGCGCGAATGTCACAGTCAAACACTGACATTGACATGCTCATTAATCAGTCCAGAAAAACACTGTTGGGGGGAAATGAAGCACACACACACACACACACACACACACACACACACACACACACACACAATAGCGTGGAATACAGGCATCTGCAATTCATTCACCTCGCCTGACGCACAACCAGCACTATCAAGGTCATGATGCATCCACATTCCAGCACTGGTGTTAATTCAGCTGGTTATCAGCAGTTGCCATATGTGAAATACACCCCAGCACTGCTCTGAGATCAGACTGCTTCCTAGTGTTACACAGAGATATAGTCTGTTTAACAACGACCTCTACCGCTGCCTCTAAGCATTTTCTAATTACGTTTGCTGAACGGTACAGCACAATCCACATCCATCTGTTTTCATTCCATCAATTACAAAAAAGTAATACAATTTTGTCAGGGTATATGAAGCAAAATATATATCGTTATTCACAAATTTAAAGAAGACAACATACAGGACACTGTGAATACTTGGCAACGCCATTAGGACTGGTCAGCACCCTCTTCAGTTTTTCAAGCGTTCATCAGCGATGCCCTCAGCGATATGGTGTGAAAGTTCATGAAAATGACTTCTCTATCTACTCAAACTCACTGGCCCAACACATGCAGCATATCAAAATAGCCAGTGTCTTGCACAACAGCCTCTTCAGAAAAGCAGAAAAGTGTGAATTACGTAAGTCCCAAGTCCCAGTTCTGGGTTACAAGTCAAGAGGATGTTGTCCTGTACAGTCCAAGTAGTATCAGACTGGCCCACTTCCCTAAATATCACAGAACTGCAAAGAGTCCTAGGGTTTGCCAGTTTCAACCAACATTTCATCTGCAACTTCAGCACCATTGCAACACATTTCACCTTACTCCTAAAGTCAGTATCAAAAAAACTCTTGTGGAATTGTGGAAGCCCCAAACAATGATGCTTTTACCACTGCAAAACCCTAAGATCATTCTTTTAAAGCACCTAGAGTCTATCATTCATAGTACATGGAGACACCTCTGAAGAGGGGAAGGGAGCCATCTAATCCCAACACCAGCGCACAACAACCAAAATGTACCATCAGGATCAACAACCAAAATGTACCATCTTTTCAAAGAAACACCTACCTGTGAAGCTAGCATGTGAAGAATGGTGGCACTGGCCGGAGGGTCCAGACAACCCCTTTGTCACGCATGACAGATGGGCTCTCTTTTTCTTTTTCTGGTTCAATTTTACAATCTCCTATCATCCTGACTCTAAGAATGTCAAAGCTGATGCCCCATCATGCATCTGCCCACCAACTCCCAAACCCATGTCCACTGACAACATTTAACCAGTCATGTTTCATCAATAACATTAGCTGGTACATCAACTGCCAAATCTCATACTTCAAGATCACCCTGCATCTACCCAGTGCTCTCCAGACAAAAGTTAGTTCCCTTCAAATGTTATATTTATATTTACAGCATTTAGCAGGCACCCTTATCCAGAGTGGCATACAGAAGTGCTTTGTAGTCTCCTTTCAAAATATATCCACATGCTAGAACAAATAATCAGGGTCTAAGAACACTATCAAGCTAAAACCCAAGTAGTACAACAAGAAAAACAAACAAGCCAGGATTTAAGCACTTGGTAGAGGTGGGTGGTTTTTTTTTTAAGACAGTCAGCATCTCATCTGTTTGGACAGTCAGGGGACGTTCATTCCATCACCTAGGTACCAGTATAGAGAAATGCCTTGAATCATGTCTTCCTTGTACTTTGAAGGAAGGTGTGTCAAGTCGAGGGATGCTAGAGACTTAGAGGGAAGTGGTGCAAGCAGGGTTTGATAAGTGAGACAATCTGTGGAACCTTATCCTGGGTGTAAATGGAGCATGACTTGTCAAACAGTTGCATATCCTGTAGCATGATTTCCAAAAAGGATTTTGCCAGTAACAGCTGGTAGGTCTTGGTGACAATTTTATGGTGTCTTAATCCCTCGGTCTTATATCTCCCCAGATAGTAATCACCAAGGTGTTACCAGCCACCAATTTTCCCTTGGAACACAGATGCGCCAGTATTCAATGACTGGATCAAAATGAGTATAAAAGGAGGAATACTGTTGTTTAACTCATGCTGTCTACTGGAAAAAAAAAAAAAAAAGAAATGGTTGGCAGACACCATTTCGAGACTCTTGTCTACAAACCAGGAGCTCATTTATGGTGATCAAGCAAAAACATAAGACCATTCAGGAATGGTAGAAAACTCATGTCTTGCTACACTGGCTCATTTAACAAATTAGTGAAGTAACCTCTAAACTGCAATTGCCATGTTCAGGGCCTATGTCCATCAAATCTATTTTCTACACAAATTCTATGAAGTTCAGCACTGACGGTGCCCAGCGTCCTTGACACAAAAATGCCCTCAGCGTTCAGCTTTTTCCCCCCTGCACTCAGGGCGCTTTCAGTTGAAAATAGTTCAACTATTGGAACACCACCAAGCTCGTCAATGTAGTCAATAGCACGACTGTCAACAATGGTGGAGGAGAAACTGATCCTGGCTGTCGCTGACAACCCAGTTATTTACGATCTAACATTGAAAGGTTACCATGATCAATATTTAAAATCAATGCAATTTCTTTCCATTGTTTTTAACTAACCTTTCTAAGGTAAACAGACACTTGACATTCATAACAAACGAACGTGGATGTGCTAGAAGATGATTCTCAGTGACAATAAGCGCTTGAGAAAAGTGTTCTAGAAGCGCTCTGAAAATGAGGTCAAGCCGTAGCAAGCACAAAAAAAACGCATCTGGTGGACACAGGCCCTAATACCACTTATCCCTAAAGCTTCCAGGTTTCACTACTCAGTCCTGTCGTTCCTGGTCTACTGGATGAAGAGTGGCCACCACCGCCATTAGACATTGAGGGAGCACTGGACATTCTTGACTGGCATGGCCACTCCAGTGTTACATCGACTGAGAGGGTTACAACTCTGAGGAACACTTCCGAGTCCCTGCACAAGGTATCCTGGACATGCGTTCATCAGCGAGTGGCACTCATGCTGTTCTGATTGGCCAGCTCAGTAACTCAGGAGCTGACCTAGAATAAAAGTTAGAGGGGGTGGTCCTGTCATAGCGGTGTCACTACAATTCCCATGATCTCCAGATTTGTCACCAGTCATGATCATCAGTCACCTTACACATATCCCCATTCACAAATTTCCAGATTACTGATTGGACTTCCCTAGTCACCCTCACCCACACAGCCATAAATATCCCTGACAAACAAACAGGGTTTGTGAAGTCTCACGTTTTGTGTGACAATTCCAGGCTTTTGTTCTCTGCCTGTTTTCTTCTTTGTTTTGACTGTCTTTTTTCTGCTTGTCATTATCCCATTAGTTTTGTCTAGTTTAGACCTGTTTACAAATAGCCTGACACTTAGCCTATCTCGTTTTGACTAGAGCCTCTCTGTTTTGTTTGTGTGCCTGAGTGGTTTTCAATAAAAGACAAGCACGCAGGTACATTTGCCTGTCTGCCTTCATAACAGCAGCATAGAAAAGAAAATTCAATTTCCTATTTTGAAAATACCTTAATTCATTTATGTAAGAATCAGCAGGAACATCAGTTGACAAATGTAACATTTTGAATGTTGGTAAAAGATGTTCAGAAACCACACTGCTGTCCTGTACTAAATCATAAGGATTGATTTTAATAAGTACGCAGTTACACTTGTACAGTATTAATTTGGCAGTATTATTACTGAACTGTGAATGTTAGCCTGTTGTGTATATTTCTCAGTACATAAAATAGCTTTTTTAATTTTGTACCAGAATTGCTGCTCATGCTGCTGAAGATAATATGCAAATGATGCGCAAATGTGAACAGGATAATCATATAAATTACACTCACATGTTTTAGTTTTCTGAAAATGAATATAATTATTGAACAGTAAGTATTAAAAACATTTTATATTTCTTAAGTAATGGCATAAAAGCTCCCTTGTGGTCCTCTACTGACACCCTCTGTTACTAGACTGCATTTTCACACACTTGAAAGTTCACAAGCTTGTGTGTTTACCAGCTCAACACAGCCACCATCAGTCACAACACTGGCACTGCACTCAATGTTTTCTGTAATACAGAAACCTAGTGTGTAAGTTTACACACTGATCATCAGTGAAATGTACAACATTGCCTTCACAGGTATCAAATCTAATTCCTAGTTGAGCTGCATTATTGGACTTGACTTTCTATATCTATAATTATCACCAGTGATATGTGCCAAAAGTTACTTCATACATAGAGATACACTATATTGCCAAAAGTATTTGCTCACCTGCTTTACACGCATATGAACATAAGTGACATCCCATTCTTAATCCATAGGGTTTAATATGACGTCGGCCCACCCTTTGCAGCTATAACAGCTTCAACT
>JAQMYM010000021.1:3725364-3750691 GCA_030014255.1 Parauchenoglanis ngamensis
AAATGCCACTAATAAGCGTTTAACGAGGCGCACCTGTTCACTGAAACGCATTCCAGGTGACGACTTCATGAAGCTGGTTAAGATAATGCCCACAATATCATCAAGCTCAATGGTGGCATATTTTGTTTGGGTTTTTTTTTTAATATATATACATATACTTTTTTGTTTACTACATAATTCAGTATACGTGTTGCTTCATAGTTTGAGGTATTCAGTGTTGTTTTACAAAAAAACAAAAAGAAAAACCTATGAAAGAGAAGGTGTGTCCAAACTTTTGACTGGTAGTGTATATTTGCAAAAGGTTAATGCTTGTTAAGTGTTGCATGTATACTATATATTTAGTCATTAAATCAAGATGTATTCATCTTGCTAGCTTTACTGTATCATGCATCTTTCCCTTAAATTAGATGACATTGCTTCTTACAACTTCTTGCTTCTTGCTGGCACCTTTGAAGGAAGTAAAGCTCCCACACCTCCTCAATCCCAGATTTAACAGTTTTTGCATGTGACTGTGTGATTGCTATGTTTGGCTGTTTTTGGCTGATACATCTTATAAGGTGTAAGTTGGCTACAGGAGCTGTCAGAATAAGAAAAGTCAGTTTAATACATGCTGCAAACTAAGCAATATATCTGTAACAATTGCATTTTGTGCATTATACGAGCTATTAAAAAATGAGATTGATGCAGTATTTCAATTTTAATGAATGAATTTAATGAATAATAAAACTTATATTTTAATTACTTTCCCCTTCAGTATATTCCCCTTCCGCAACTATATACCGCAGCATTCTGGTCTTCCACTGATCAAACCAGTGCAGTGGATCTTCTTCCTTTAGTGGTCTCAGAAGCTCTGACCTTTTCTTCTTCACTTCTGGAACAGACTCAAAACAAGTTCCCTTGAGTGCAGAACTTGCTTTTAGGGAAAAGGAAAAAGTTGCATGGTGATGGATCAGGTGATTAGGGAGGGTGGTCAAGTTCTGTGATGTGTTTCTAGGCCAAAAACTGCTTCACTGTGAGCTCACTGTATGTTGGTGCATTGTCCTGATGAAGAAGGAAAGCATTTTCCCACAGCTGTGTCCCCTTTCTTCCGACCTTTTTCTCGCAAAGTTTCGAGAACCTTTTTGTAATAGTGTTGGTTCATTGTTACTCCATCAGAAACCCAGTTCTTCATAATTACGACCTTAATGTGAAAGAAAACATTTAACATGGCCTTGAACTTGGACTTGCTTTGTTGAGCTTTCCTCATCCGGTGACTCACATGTTTTCCAGTGCACTGACTGCCATTCAATCTCAGGATGGTACTGGCCGGGCCTGCTCAGTCTCGTTCTTTAATAGCCACACCATGTGCATATTAACAAATTAAATCTGTTATATTTTTAAAAAATATTTAAAGAACTGCCAGTGCGTACCATGAACATGTGCAGTCAAATGAAGCCTTTACCCTCTACTTTAATTGAATAATTTATTGGGATTCATCAGTTTTATGTTTCAGTCATAGTGTCATGGGGGGGAAGTGCATTAAATAATCAGAGTGCTCTTTTTAATGCCCAACAAAAGCAATCGCACTAAAACAGTGCCTGAGAGATTTATCCTTTCTTGTTGGGTATTTAAGTGTCTCAGAGTAGTTTGGTGGAGTGATTAATGTGCTTAGAATCTGCCAGGAACATTACTGCTGCGTCAGAATGGAAGTAAAATGAATAATAAAGCCTGGCATCTGCCGAGACATCAGAGAAAACATTAGATTTCTTAGTTTTAATTAGCAGCCATGCAATATCTTAAGAGCTTAACATGCCTAATTACTTACATTCCTGCTAGTTCAAACGGTTAATATTTATTTTGTATGTAGTTTGTGGATTACTGTCAGCTCCTCTAAAAGCACTACTGGATTGAATTCTGTCTGACTGTAAATTACTTGTATGTAACCACCTAGACAAATGTGTTTTAGATTATACTATTAAGAATGATTGAAATATATTTATTTTTATGTCAACACTCAGGTTAAGATGAACACTTTTATGTAGCCATACCGCCATCTAGGGGAAGACTTCCATATTAAAACTTAACTCCCACTACCCACTTTTGGCAGAAAGGGCTACCAGTACCAGCCATTTCCAATTTAAGTTCTGTACATCTATTAGCATGTCTGTGCAACCCTTAATACCATCACTTGCAAAGCAAAATCTAAAACAAAGTCACACTCTCTTCACTGGTGAAAATGCACCTCCGAGAGCATTAATATACCTCCCGCTGCTCTCTCCCTCTGTTTGTGGGATTATTGTCTAGCTCTCTTTCACTCCATCATTTCATGACAAAACCGTACACTCTGTAGTTTTCATATTTTCACACTTGGTGATGATATTATTGTAGTCTGATGTGACTTGAATTATGTCTTTTTCTTTGGCTAGTCTAACTTTTATTAGCTACTGTAGATGAAGCCTTGAATACATCATGTCTCTTTTACAGTTAGTATGTGTGTGTGTGTGTGTGTGTGTGTGTGTGTGTGTGTGTGTGTGTGTGCGTATGTGTGTGTCTGTCCCTGCATTTGTGTCTGATCAGCTGGAGGAGTCTACAGTAGTGTGTGTATCACTGTCTGCTCCTTTAAAGGCGCTACTGGATACAAGTCTACATCATTGCAAATTGCTTTGTATAAAAGCGTCAGTGAAATTGGTAAATGTAAATGAAAATGTCTTGCTCTCAGTGACCTGGCTTTAAAGAAGATGAAATAAACAATGTAAATGTGAGCTCTTACCTGTGTGGTGTCTGTTGTCTATATTAAAAGAAAGGAGGAAATGAAAAAGAAATTATAAATTAACAAACTGAAAGCTGAACAATTCTGAAGCTGAAATACACAAACACATTACACACACACCTTACTATCCTTGTGAGGACCTTTCATTGACATATGATTAATGTAGCAAATTAATGCTACACCTGTAGCTAAACCTAACCCTTACCTCAGTAATGAAAAGTAATTAAAACTTTTGGGCACTTTTTCTTTCTTTTTTTGTGTTTAAAAAACTTTCGTTGTGAGGACCATCCAAATGTCCTCACAAGGCTAAAATTGTCAGATCTCACTAGCCTTGTGAAGAGATTTGGTCCTCTTAAGGGCATTTAAACACACACACACACACACACACACACGCAGACACACACACGCAGACACACACACAGAACACAGAATGTACAGGGTGAAACTCACAGCGGCAGGTGGGTTTAGGTGAGTCCCACGTGCCCAGTTTGGTGCACTGCGTGGTGTTCCTGCCCTCAAGGATGAAGCCGCTCAGGCAGCTGTATCTCAGCACGGTGCCCTCCACCGCCGGCCCGTGTGGAAACACCACTACACGGCCGTTCTCCAGAGATGTCCACACCGGTGCACATGGCAGCACTGACACACACACACACACACTGTGTGAATCCTGAGCCACAGTTCATGTGTTTGTATTCCTGCGTTTCCACCACAATTACACATCTTAGTGCACATCAGGTCTACTAAGTACACCTGTTAGATTTCATTTGTTCAGTGCTTTTAAACCAGTTTACTCACTCACAGCTGATATTTGCAAGGTTTTGCCATTTTTACATACACATTTCTGCATGTTGGTATTGCTGGTTTGACTTTTGCCTGTGTGTTTCATTTGTGAGTTTGACTGCCTTGCACTGTTCTGATTACCTTGGTTTGCTGAATTTGTTTTAGATTTGCTATTTGGACTGTGCACATGAATACTCAACATCCACTTACGCTACATGGCCGAACGTTTGTGGCCACCTGACCATCACACTCAAATGTGCTTCTCCTCCAGACTGTTACCAAAAAGCTGGAAGCCCACAATTGTATAAAATGTCTCTGTATTTCCCTTCACTGGAACTAAGGGGCCCAAACGTTTTCCAGCATGACAATGCACCTGTGCACAAAGCGAGCTCCACGAAGTCATGGTTTGCCAAGTTTGGAGTGGAAGGACTCGGGTGTCCTGCACAGAGCCCTGACCTCAACCCCACTGAACAGCTTTAGGATAAACTGGAACACCGACTGCACCCAGACCTCCTTACATCAGTACCTGATCTCACTAATGCTCTTGTAGCAGAATGAACACAAATCCCCACATCCACGCTCCAACATCTAGTTCAAATCCTTCCCTGAAAAATGGAGCTTATTATAACAGCAAGGAGAGAATAAATCTCATGCACATGGTCAGTTGTCCACAAACCTTTGTCCATTATAATGTATTATAATGTATGACACTATATCCACATATACAGGCTATGAGTACTTATTTCAGCAAGTTCTTATGTTTGCTTATGTTTAATGTGGACTGGAATGAAATAACTGCTTTAAAAAACATAATTTATTTAAATTATTTTGTTTAAATTGATTTCATATGGACAGTATATTTGGCAGTGAAAGAGTTAAAGCTGCAGGATGTAGGTTCTACTGCCATCTAGAGGTGAGGTTGCAGATTTGCAGCCAACTGAATGCCCTTTCCCTCATCCCTCCCTCACCAGGTACGGTACACCATTAGAAGGGACGGTGGCCATCAGGTGCTCGCAGCGTACAATCTGAGTGCTTCCAAAATGATGTCATCATCTATTGCTGCATCAAGTAGGGAGTAAACTGATAGATTTTTAGAAATTGTGTTTAGTTGTTTAATCTGAAAAACTATTTGCCATGTAAGATGTGTTCCACGTTGTGGTAGCGTTTTATTGCTAATAAATATTTTTGTTACTTGTTCTACATTGTGGTAGCATTTTATTGCTAACGGTAGTAAGATACATTAGTTTTTTTTTCATTTGAAGAGTCCTACAGTGGATATACCACCTAGTAATGTTACTGAGGTTAGAGAGAAAAAGAGAGCAAGAGGAAGGGGAAGTGGTGGAGGGGTCAGGTGAGCTAGGCGAGCTGCCTGTTGCTGCAGAAACAAAAAGTAGGAGAGAGTGTAAGCCCTCCAAAAGGAGTGAAGATAAGTAACAGAGGTTTATATTTATAAAATTATTTTATTATTTTGGTCTGCGTAATATGAACACACCAACAGAACAGAAAGTGGTATTTACACCTGGGAAAAGCCGCACAGGGTTTATCTTTGTTTTCTACAGTTGTCTGTTCCAATTTTGCTGTCCTAATTTTGCTTCATGCTCCCTTACTGTTTCTTGTGTTAAATAATAAGTATGATCCCCCATTTCTGCAAAATTTGGGTTCTCAAACTTATTAGCCAGAAGCCATTTCTTCTTCATCTTTCTTCCAGATCCACGCTGCCCCTTTAAAAATGGGAAATGCAGAAGGCGCTCCATTTAGGTTTGTCCATTCTGGATTAATGTAACAACATGGCGGCCCCTGTTAGTCGTGGACCCGCACCCTATGTAGCTATAAATGGCTCATTCTAAGCTTACAAAAACACAACGATTCGTAATTACATGATTTTGTACATTAACGAAAACATACTTATGAATAATACATTTTATTCCTGCTAATAAATTCTCCTAAATCCTACACACTGTAGCTTTAAACATATCATATGAGTAAAGTATACATAAAGATAAATATCCATATCTATATAGATATAAATATAGGCCAATGAAAGTCTGTCGAGAAATAGTATAACTGTTACTTTTAGCTATATTTATCCTTAAATATTTCCTTAGCACCATTAAGAAACCAGTCTTCATATTCACAGTAAACTTATTAGAGGAATGATGGTTTGTTTCAGGGATAGAAATCTACATTCACATTAACTCATTTAGCTGAATGAGGAAGTGGCAGAGCTACAGGAGGAAAATCTGCCTGTCATTCATGGAGTACTTTACACCAGCAGTAACAGTAAACCATCTGTATGGTTAAACAGAGTGCTATTTATCATTGTGTTATTAAAAAACAGCGTTAAGCAGATGTTATTAATAATATTGGCAAAATGTAGTGTTTTAAATTGTGTTAATGTGTTTAGTAGATATTAACATTTTCATTAAAACGTACATGAATTCACAATCAAACATGATCTATTTACATATTAAAGATGCAAAGCAAAGAAATATCACCTATAAAAACATACTTTTATCACACTGTGCTTACAATTAAACATTTGGATGTTTTAAAAAACTGTGTGGAAAAAATTTCAGTTCTTCAGCTTTGGGTGAAGGTTCCCTCAGCACTGGAAAGAAATTTATCCACATCATAACTTGCCCATCTTGGATCCATGGATTCGCTACAAACCATTAACTCTAGATTATAACATTATGCAAAAGCTAAGTTGATGTTTAAGCTACTGTTTCTTAATAATGTTGATAATTATATTCATAATAAATGTATGTCATATGATATCCTTCCTAATACTTCCGGTTTTTATTATTTTGTATTTGTTGAAGTATGATGAATACTATAACCAATCAGACTGCATGTTCACAATGAACTGCTGTATAATATTCAGTAACTAATAGAAATTATTATTTTTTTTAGCTAAAATTAAACTAAAATATATGTAGTAAGGAGAATAAGGAATATATGTCTGGACCCACTGACAGTTAAAGAGTTTAAGGAGGAGGAGAAGACATGTTCTTAAAAAGCATGAATAATTGTGTTCAAGATTTTTTACAAATATTTCTATGTTCAATTGAATGTTCGATTCATTTATTTTGACTCTGGAATTATGATTTTAATATGTGTTGTCTCTGGTATTATATACATTTCCAACAAATAACTCTCTGGAAAGAAATTAAAGGGCAAATATAATCTGTATTGTGCTGAAGTTCATTTATTCTTCTAAAAGTCTAGAAAGTTCTTCTGGTTAATACAGGTGAATACAGAATGTGCAGTTGTGTTTCATGTTGAGGCAAGTGAGCCTGCAACATGCTTGTGTTCTGTGGACAGTGATGATGAAGATGATGATGACAATGGTGATGAAGAAATGGGGGCATATGATGATGATTTTGTTGGCTAATAATGAGGTTTTTGATAGAGATTATGAAGAACAGGAAGATAATAATGAATGGACCGAAGATGGTGCAAATTAAGGACACAGATGAAGACTGAGATGATGACGACCTAGCTCGTCCCATTGATGATGATGATGAACAGTATAGCTCAATAGCTCAGACAGCAGGCAAGACGTGCTGTCTGGCTGAGCAGCTCAGGGGGAAGACGAGGAGGAGGAGGAGGAGAAGGAGCAGGGACCAGAGATCTGAAGAATAGGGAAGCTCGGAAACAGAAAATGAAGAAGAAGCCCTACTGGTTGAAGGCACAGTCAGGACACTACGCCCATTAGGATGGACTGACTGACATCCCTGAAGCCATGCTAGGGGCCCTTTAATCTATTCCTGCAACTTTGAGCCAGGTCAAAAAAAGTCATGCATTTAAAGTGCTCTAAACTGCAAACCTTTAGAGCTTCATATTCTCCAGGTTTTAATGCAAGAGTTTAATGATTGCCATGATGAAAATCAAGACATTGTTTCCATTGGCTCTATGACAATGGTGTAAATATAAAATCTGTATGGATATGATCATTATTTATATCAATATATCTATATTTATGGCACACCTAGGATGGTTTGCTGTTACTTGTGATGAGAGAAGCGATAGGGAGACAGACACAATTGCACATTTCACTAAATTAATCAGAGCATCATCATCATCATCTTCAGCAATCACTGGTCAGGGTCATGGTGAAGCCTTTCACAGGCACACACACACACACACGCACACACACACACACACACAATCACACCTAGGGGCAATTCAGAGTTGCAAATTAACCTACTGGCATGTTTGGGAGGTAGGAGCAAACCAGAGAGCCTGGAGGAACTCACATGGACATGGAGAGAACATGCAGAACTCCACAGTAACTTCAGCTCAGGATCACCACAGCTGTGTGGCGGTAGCGCTATCCAGCGTGAATCAGTAAAATCCAATACCGTACACTCATCTCTGTAAATAGCTATCATACTTCTGCTAACCATCTAATTATCTCCTCATCGGTTCCCTGTGAGGGATTTCTAATGTTGGTAAGTTGCCATGATGGAGCACCCAAAACAGCTCCCAGCCAAGAGCTGTGTATGGTTACGAGCTTGACATCTCTAAATGAATTATGGGTCTCTCAGTTTTTGTTGGCAAATCACACGCTTTAATAATTATCATGCATGTAAACGAAAACACGAGCTGAAATGACCAAATGGAAACCTTCATTTTTAGCACAACTCACAACAGCTGCGTAGGTGAATGTATGCATCTGACGCCACTTGGCTGCGCGCAAGCTGTCCTATAAATACAAAATGTCTGGCACGTTAATATTTATGGATGAACTCAAAGCTCACTTATAGTACCAGAATTTGTGGTATATTTCAAGAATTCATGTGCATCTTATTTGAGGCTCGGATAGAATTATTATCATTCCTCACAGAAAGTAAGCAGCCTGTCATGAGGAGGAAGACAAAGCTGAGCTTACAGCACTTGCTGCGCTGGCTGAGGTCAGTCCAGGTGCCGTCAGGAAGGCATTTCCTGACCTTCGGCCCCACGATGACCCTGTTCCCCCTGCAGATATATTCAATCTCATAGTCCACTGGTAACACCTGCACACTGCGGATCTGAAACACAACAAACAGTGATGATACACTCCTTACAAACACACTCATGAAGTATTCACAAACATGTACACAAAAGTAAGTAACCTGTTCTTGGGTCAGGCCTCTGTATCTTATTCCGCCATCTCTGGGTGGACGAATGATAACACAGCCTGAGGGAAAAGACAGAGCGATTGTGGTAACGACGTACTGGAGCTTTTAGTCGTCATGGATCCTGAGACAGTCATTATCTTCACTCTATTATATCTAAACGTCGTATATTAGCATAGCTGCCTCATACTATTAGCAAGAGCAAAAAGGAAAGAAAATCCACATAGTGATCCTAATGCTAATAATATGCATTATAATATATAAGACAGTGTATCTTAGGATCATTCTGAGCACAAAATCTTAAATTACATTAGATAAAAATGATTATAAGGTTAAAAAAGTCACTAATAAAACTCCTCATGATGCTTACTGCAGTTCATGTTTAACAAAACTATGTTTAGAATGACCCAAAACTAAGAACTGAAAAATTTAAACGAGAATGGATTTTTAAATCTGTGCTTATTTTCTCGGGAACACCATTCGAAGGTTTAAGGAGATGAAAGAAAAAACTCAAGGTACTCAGGACAGGCACTCTTCTCAGGAGATCAGCAAGACACACTAAAGCTAAAGGACTCAAAGCTTTGAGCAGCATAACCAAGACGTTTGAGTCAATGCGCAATTTAATTAATAGGCACCCTGTGTAGCTCGAGTAAGACTGGGAATAAAAATTCCTGGTATAAATTCATGAGGTAACAATCTGAAGATTACGAAAGGAAACAACAGTGCAGTGAGTCAGGAACACATTGCAGGGTTAACATATGTCTATATGTCTTATCATTTAGGATTAGTATATATCTATGTGTCTCATCATCATTAAGGATTAACATATGTCTATATGCTTTATCATCAAGTACAATTAGTATATAACTATATGTCTTATTAATTAATATTAACATATATCTATGTGTCTTATCATCATGTACAATTAGCTTACGTCTATATGTCTTATTATATAAGATTAGAATATGCCCATACGTGTTATCATCATGTAGGATTAGCATACGTCTTATCATGTAGGATTAGCTTATGTATGGATAGCATGTCTCATTTAATTATACAAAGTTCTCAAATAATACTGTGCCATTTCAGAGATTTTAATTACACGGAAATCGAATAATAATGGAGAATCTAGGCTTCTTTACCGTAGCTGTACATTTCACAGAAGCACCATCAAGCTCTAGGATAAAAACAGCAGCTGGACTGCGGACTGTATTTCCAATTATTTTGAATTTATGAAGACATTTCTATTTATTCAAGCTTTTATGTCTCTCATACAGTCTTCCATTTTGCATAGGTGGGTTCCTGAATCTAGCCAAAGTGATAAGTATAATTAGGCATCATCAACATAGAAGTGAAAGCCAAACTTATGTTTGCAAATATATCTCCATGAGGCTGGATATAAACAGTAACTGATAGGAGACCTAAAACAAAACTTTATGGGACACCATAGTGCATACAGGCTCTGAAATAATGCTTAATTAGCATAAACCCTCATTAACATGTGTGTGCTTGAGTGAGATTGTATTGTTTGCATTGCTGTGTATAAATTAACTGACTGGGTTGTTGGGCAAGGGCCAATTTAAAAATTTCAATTTCATCCTCCAGCATACATGTTCTGTTTTTATTCTTCCATAAACTGCTCTGACTCCAGTTTAATTTTATTGAGTTAAATACATTGATTCCAGCCTCCAAAAATAGGAAACAGGAAATTCACAATATTGTATAATTTATTTATTTATTTTTTTAAAATGGCACAGTGAATCGATTTCATATTAAAGGCACACATGCTGTAAGATGTAGTTTGCAATGATATACCATTTTCAGCTTGTCTACTCATTGATACATAGGTTTCTATCAGCTTCAGAACAGACATATCACTATTACTCTTTCCTTACATATTTTCAAGTTAAACCGATTTCATATTAAAGAACAAAAGAACAGAAATCCTATCAGTAATAAATTTTAAACTATTTTATCTTGTTACTGTAAATCATAGATCTGAATGGTTAATTATTTTGCATATTATAGCCTATTAATGTATAACTGACTTCGGCAAAAATGAGCTATTCTATTCCAGAGATAAAAGTTGTAACATACAGTAATTAAAAAGAAAGTGTGCATGTAATTTTTTTAGTGTCTACATTTTAACTAAAACAATATAGCGGCAGTTCTTTCCTTCTAGTACCAAAAAAAAACAAAAAAAAAACAATACCCTCACTAGACCTTGGTGTTCTCATAGCTACTTGTGGCCATGGTTACAGGTATTCGTGTTTGGTATTGATGGGTTCAGATATGTTTAGAACAGAAATACAGCAGAAAATGTGTACTTTCTAGTTACTAGGGCTACATTGCAAAGACGGTATAGCACGCCTACTGAGCAGCAGGTGGAGCACTTTCCCTTACAATCCAAGCAAAAATGACAGCTGTGTGTGTAGGCACTGGATTTTACCAAAGCCATAAAGGCAAATGAGTAAGGACTGCTATGCCCATGCCTCTCGTGTAATTGCATGAGACGACTATGTTTCATCCAATATTACACGAGAACGCACCAAACCACTAAAAGCAGATTACTAAATCAGATATGAAAATTGATTCTGGGTAAGAGCGCTGTACATAATAACAGAGCGTGTACAGCAACTAAAATAGCATGCTCTTTTCCATGCATTTTAGTACTTGGCGTCCAATCCTGTATAAATGGCACTGCTCCCCCGAGGCTCTCAGGTTTCCATCAGGCTAAGAGTGAGCAAGTAATAGCTGCTTTAGTCTGTTATTACAGCCTCGCTCACCTTCTGTGTCACCAACTAATTATAATAATCATCTAGTCCAGCACCAGTGGCCAGGAGAGGCCAGCAAGCGTGTGGAGGTGTGCGCATGTTTGTAAGTATAAGTGCTTAAGTATGCAAGCATATAAAGTAGATTTTTACATACTTTTTACCTAAGCATCGAGTGTATTATAACGGCATCTAAATGATCATGTTTCTCTTACTGTTATTGCTATAAATGTCAGTAATGTACCAAATCAAATATAAGCCTTGACAAGAACTTGGACAGCTTTACATGAATATAGTGCCCTTGGTGTTTTGTACAAGTATTAACAAATAAATGATTTACACACTCGCTGATGTATTTGTGCATTACGGCTTTCAGCAGCTTAATACTGTTGATATTGTGATTCATTAGCTGGGCTAAATGGACGAAACAGCCCAGCCAGGCCTGCAGTGTTTGAGATAGGAAGCAGCCAATTAGGGTGCGCCTGAAAGGACGTGATCGAAATTTCATTTCCAGATACAGACTAATTCGACTGGTGAATGAGAGCTTAGACATCAAGGGAAAAGAAAGAAAAATGGTTGGACTTTGCACAGCATGCATATACAAAATCACACACATTTACATTCACAAAGAAATACAATTAAACATGTTCATACCTGCAGTGGTATTGTGTGAAGCCTCAGCAAAGGAGTCAAACATGAATATCATCACATGAAAAAATAATAGCGTCATGCCTCCACCTGCAGACAAAGATACAGAAGAAGAGAGAGATAAAGGGGGAATTAAGATGATTATCTTTTGGACATATCTGAAATCCAGTAATTAAAGTGCACTGTGGTGTGAAGGTTGACTCTTAGCCTGTTTTATTATTCAGTAATAAGTTTTACTGTAAAAAATTAAAACCTTGCAAAATAAAGACACATCACTACAATGTAAAATAAAATGCTCAAATTGACACAATAACATCATCAGACACACAAGAAGAACTCATGGCTATCGTGGCAGTGAGAAGAAATAACACATTGCTTCCACTGATGTCATTTGCGGCTCAGTGGTTAATGTTCTGAGCAGGTGATCACTCAGTGTGTGAGTTTAAATACCAGATCTACTAGAGAACCACTGCCTGGCCCTTAACCCTCAAATGCCCAGCTCAAAATGTAAGTCACTTTGGATAAAAGGTGTCTGCCAAATGAACACATGTAAATGATTTATGTAATGATTTAGCTTACCATGTATAATTAAATGAGAGAAAGGGGGAATCATTCTGTTCCTCATTTAAAGGATAATTGAGCTGTGATTGATTGATAGATTGATTGCTGTGCGCAGTGGCGGCACAATGGTTTAGGCTCCAGGATACTGATTGGACAATTGGGTGTTTAAATCCTGGCATCGATGCTACCCCGTGGGGTTCTTGTGCAAAGCTAGTCCATTGTTTTGGACAACCTTTTCATTCATTCACTCATCTTCAGAAACAGCTTTATTCTGGTCAGGGTCTATCACAGAATCATTGGGCTTGAGATGGGAATATACCCTGGATGTTAATGGGATACGAATGGGATATCACTGACTGCCAAATATGTAAATGTGAAGTTCAACTGTTTCCTCATTCATATGACCTCTGGTATGCTGTTTTGAAGCCATTCATCATATTGCTGCTTTCATATCAGGCACTGCCATGGATTACAGCACTGTGGGATCAGCAAGATCCAGCAGGTGGCTGAGTAGAAACTTTCAGCCTCCTGTTGTGTTAAGTTTTTGATAATCCAGTCAGTAAAAGGAAGTCTGAGAGGACTGACTTAAAAATACATGGCAGAGTTCCAGATCCCGGCAGGGAAGAACCACAGAAATCAGGAGGCCTTGATGAAGGTCTTTTATACCAGATTTAGAGAAAGCAGCAAGGATGATGCTTTCAGAGACCCAGCGTAACTAGAGACACTGAAAGCATGTCTTCATAGTATCTACAAACTACCCACCCCTACCACCTACGTCCAGCACAGGCTCAACCATTGCACTAGTGGTCACCCTGCAGGACGACCTTGTGATGCAAGTGGAAAGGCAAGAAAGACTGCAACAGAACAGATGTCTCTAGGGCACTTGCCTGAGCTGTAGGAGAAAGTTGCATCGAAGATCTCTGCAGGCCATCAAAGTCACCAGGAAATAGTCTCAGATCAGGGTCAGATTCTGAAAGGCTTTTTGGGCACCATTTAATACATCTTTTTTCCACACTTACCATACCAGCATAGTAAAACAAGAAGAAACTCCTGCACTATGTCATGGCAGACTGCAATGTGCAGAGAGATTCAACCCTTCTTCTTCAGTCAGTAGCCAAAAATAGCAATGGAGACTGCAGTAGTGAGAAGCAAATGGACATGGAACCGAGCCTCTGCTCAGATGAGCTTCAAAACAAAAGCAGCAGCAGGAAAATTGACAACATGGAGCAACACCAATGAAGCAGGAGCATAGTTTTCAGGCAAGTCTGTCGGTTCACTGGTGACTCTACACCCCTACACGAGATTGTCTGAATATTCATCCTGAGGAGCTGAAATCTGTGCCTGGGAGAAGGCTGGAATGACCTTCTCAGCCTGTTGCCGCCACGGCCACCACACCAGCAGAAAAAGTCGCAGTGAATGCATTAATGAATGATTGAATGCGGAGCAACCTGCTTTTGAATCCAGATTTCATAATAACATTTCACCAGCAGTGTTAGAGTAGACAATTGAGGGGGAAGGACTGTCACATGCTGCATGCCCACTGGGGAGCAATATAAGGAGTCAGAAAAAAAGGTATGATCACTGCAGTGAGAAGATATGACTTGCACCTGTTCCTCATCCATAAAGCTATTAAAACTTTGTTTTACTATATGCTGTGCCCAATTTTGAAGCCAAGCCCCTGAGTCTTTCTCTCTTGAAGTTCTCTGATGCTTTGTTGTCTCTGATTGCTATTGTTAAACTGACGGTGTTGTTCTTCTCCCCTTGGAATTTTTTGTTCCTACCTTAAATTACTGTGTGGAATTTCCCAAGTGACAGCTCTCTGGTATAGCGCTCCCTCTTGCTTTCTACCACATCCCACTGTACATTATTATAAGGGTTATATTGAGTAAGCACTAGGGAGTGTAATCATAATGTGATACAGAAAGTCACATTTAAAGTATGATGTGATGCGCATTAATGTAAATCATGTCTCTATAGTCAAGAGCTGACTCCATTACCTTTTTTTGGAATGAAACAAAACCTTTGTCTATGATGACCACTCAGTCTGTCCGTTTATTTAAATTATTTAATTTCCTTATTGGTTAAAAATTAAATGGTCCACTCAGTGTATAATATGAGTCTAATACTTACCCTTTACAGAGAACATACAGAAAGCAAGGAATTGCATGATCTCCAATATTTTCAATATGTACTGTAATAATAAATAAGACAACCAGTGTAGAAATATAACTTGCAGTCCTCAAGTTAAAATAATAACCCAAAACCTAAGATTGAGCCCTGTGGTACTCCTTTGATTCTATCTTAAAACTGAGACTTTAACCACAACTCAAAAAATCTTCCTTATGTCATTCCCGTGCCTGACAACCTTTTCAACACTGAGTGATTGACAATGTTGAAAGCTTGTAAAGGTCATAAAAAGGGCAACAGGTTATCTAATGGCCTTTGATTAATGAAGATGGCAGCCTCAGACCAGCACTGTCATCCTAAAGCAAATGATCAGAGAAATAAAGGTTAAACATTTCAATGATTTACATCAAATTAATCAAAATATAAAGGAGAAATTGAGACAAATACTAATTACATTTTGAGAGAGGCGATTCTGCAAGAAGAAACACCTTGTGGATGAAGCGGATCAGAGGAGAATGGTCAGACTGGTTCAAGCTGACAGGAAGTCTATAGTAACTAAAATAACCACTACTTGCATCCATGGTGAGCAGAAAAGTATCTTAAAATGCACTACACTCCAAACATTGAGCTTCATTCTTTGTTGATGTATTTGTTATAAGCATTTATACCTATATACACGTTTATGATTGATCATGCTGGTTAAGTTTCTATAACAGCAGCTCAAATTTTACAAATTATAGTGCAAGTCAAATCATAGGTTTCTATTAATGTGTTTGATGTAATGTGTGTAGTAACAATTAAAACGGAGGACGTGTTTGATACACTCTGTATTGTGTCAACATTGGTATGGTAAAGTTTTCTATGAGAGTTTTTTATTTAAAATTTTGAAAGGAGTCTCCAGTTTCATCATTTAACAATCAGAAGTAAACCCGTAACTTTAACTGTAATTGTTTTCCACCATGGGAAGATCGTTACATTTCTCAGTAATGTTACAAGTTGTATTTTTTGTCTTCAGGAGAGAAAAAAAATAGAGAGGGTTTTGAGTGAATGTTAGAATATAACAGGTTACAGGAATTAACTTCTTTTGAGAATGGATAAAAAAAGAATACGTTACATACTACATACCGTAATAAAAAAAAATAATGGTGTTGGCAAATTACTGTGGTAAAAGAGGAATAAAATACTTTGCGTGTGCTGTTATTGGAACTTTGTTGTTGATTATTTTCCTATAACAGAACACCCTGAAGTGTCATTTTCTGGGTCCTTACAATTCTAAAGAAATGGTTAAAAAAAAAAGAAAAAAGAAGCAATTATGCCAACTCAAAGATGAGAGAGTGAGACAGGACAGACAGGAAAAGAGAAAAGTAAAGATTTGAAAGGAAAAAGTTATATTTTTATAACTGGGATAAAGTGGGAAAGACAAGTAAGACAAGAGAGCAATGGAATTTAAAATATCGCCAACAGCGAGGAGACACAGAGAGCAAGATATAAGAGAGAAAAGAGAAAGGAGAAGACACTGGAATACACCTGCTTTGATCTCCCCAAATTCTCTCGTCCCACTTCCAGCTCCTCATCAGCGTTCTCTCTAACCTCTGAATGAATCATCCTCAGCTAGGCGTCTTCCCTCGCGTGGAACAGAGCTCGGTGACACCCGCTCATCCATATTCCATCTCCACCCAGCTGTGCTGTGACTCAGAGGTGTTTCAGCACATGCCGTTCCCAGTAAGAAGAATGCAGTGGACTAGATGAATGATTTCCACAGACCATTGTTTTCTCATCTCATGTGTATCTTTTTTGATTAAACTGTGTGTGCTACGATGAGGGATGATAAAAACAGGCAAGTGTGAGATGATGCGGCTGCAGCGAGGCACTTAAACATGATGAGAGCCTGAGCTCCAGAGGAGAGAGAGCACAGAGAGTGGGGAATCTAGGACGCGCCCGACGCTGCTCAGTGATGGAGTAAGGGTGTGTGCACATCCTACAAAGCACACACTACTTCTTTTAACCACACACACACACACACACACACACACACAAGAATTACACACTCAACTTCCACCCAGAGAAATGTGAATAAATTCAATAGACTTTTCCAATTCCTGCACTAATCTGATATGCAGGTGGGAAGGTTGAGAGAGGGAGTGTGCCACTCCAGGCATGATAGACTCGGCACACTGCTCACAATAGAAAGCAATTTCTGCAGCTTGTGCACATAGTTGAAGCGCTCTCCAAGGGGCACGAATGAATACATGTGCCGTAACGTGTTTCATGCAACACAATGAAAGCAGTCGCATTTTTTCATGCTGCTTGCTGTAAAATGACTGCTCACAGCAGAAAGCAGAACGTTAACGGCTAAAGCAGTGCCTGAGTGAGGACAGATTATCACAACTATTCCACCACGGAGGAGTGATGCTGAGAGTGCTACACTGTTTCCAGCTGTTTGTGGGTGTATGTATGAATTGAAGGACTGAATGACGAATGGATGGATGGACGAATTTTTTTGTATGTCACTAAATATTTTACAAGATTAACCTCATAGAGGGAGAGAAAGAGTGAGTGAGGGAGAGAGAGAGAGAGAGAGAGTGAGAGAGTGAGAGAGTGTACGTTGGTGGATGTATGGACAGATAATGGATGGATGAATGAATGGATGCAGGATGGATGTAGGGCTGGTAGCTGGTTAGGTGTCAGGATAAAGGGAAGGCAAACGATGGATGGATGGAAGGTTGTTGAGTGCATGGATGAAGAGAAACACAGTGGTTGAAGATGGAATGGTAGATAGATAAATTTTAGAAAAATGATAGATTGCTGGTAAAAAAAATCAATAAACTAGTTCATGGATGCATGGCTGGGTGGACGGATGGATGGATGGATGGATGGATAGAAGGATGGATAGATGGATGGATGGATGGATGGACGGATGGATGCAAGAATGGATGTTCTGGTACATAGTATAAATACAGACTGATGGGTTGAAGGATTGCTGAATAAAGGAATGGGTGGAAGATGGGTAAATGGATGGATGAATGGATGGATAGATGGATGGATGGTTCATTTAAAGTATGTATGGCTAGAGAAATGAAAGTGGATAAATGGATGGATGGACAGACGGTAGATGTAGGATGATTAGGTGGGTGGTAGATGTTGCATGATTAGGTGGACAAAGAAAGGGAGAGTAGACAGTGGATGGTTGGAAGGGTGGATGTAGTGGTACATGGTATAAATAAATGATTTTTAAAATGGACAGATAAAAGAATGGATAGCAGAGGATTGATGGATGGATGGTAGATGCTGAATGGTTAGGTGAATGTTTGCTGTTGGATGGTTAAGTAGATGTATATAGGTGAATGGTAGATGTTGGATAATTGGGTAGATGGGTAGATGCCCATCATCAGCCGTGGGTCCGCTGTGGCCTAAAAGCTAGAGAAGTGGTTCCCTGGACCGACAGGAAAAATGTGAATGAACATTACTTTCCTTTCCCTCTGCATTAACATGTTCCCCGGGCGCTGTAGAGCTGCCCACTGCTCCGGGTATGTGTTCACTGCTTGGATGGGTTAAATGCAGAGGAAATGAATGTTTGAATGTTAGATGATTGGTTGGATGGTAGATGTTGGATGATTGGGTGAATGGTAGATGTTAGACGATTGGGTGGATGGTAGATGTTAGACGATTGGGTGGATGGTAGATGTTAGACGATTGGGTGGATGGTAGATGTTGGATAATTGGTGAATGTTAGATGTTAGATAATTGGGTGGATTGGTAAATGTTGGATAATTGGGTGGCTGGTAGATATTAGATGATTGGGTGGATGGTAGATGTTGGATGATTGGGTGGATGGTAGATGTTGGATATTTGGTGGATGGTAGATGTTGGAAGATAATCAGATGAATGATAGATGTCGGATAAATATGTTGATGGTACATATTAAATAATTGGGTGGATGGATGGATGTACTTGTAAATGGTGGAAATACTATTTACAAGGGTAGAAGGGTAGAAGGGTGGAAGATGGATGGATAGATGGTAGATGATGGATGGATTGATACATGGTAGAAAGATGAATGCACAGATGGATGAGTGGCCTATAAAAACAATAAAAAAAATACATGGAACAAAGAAATGATGGTTCAATAAATTGATAAATCAATGGGTGACAGAAGGTTAATGGATGGATGGATGGATGGATGGATAAATAGATAGATAGATAGAGTGTGTTGGTGGGGTTGCTTTGGTGCTCTGAAGGATTAGCATGGCTCATCAACACAAACCCACACAAATCCACAGACGCTAATGTGGGCAAGGAAGCATGAAAATTCGCAGTCCTGCACCTGAGGTGTAACACTTCCCTCTCTCGTTCTCATTCACTGAAACTTGCGGTTACTCTCACTGCTTCTCCTCTCTCTCATCCTCCTCTTTCCTTACTTAACTCAACACATTCTTTTGTATTTTTAGAACATGAGCGTTTCACTCTGAATCCATAGTTCTCATCCAGAACGTGCTTCGATTACTTACACTGAGCTCTTAACCCATTCTTGCGATTTTTTTCTCCAGAAAAATCATGCGGCATCTATCCCATAATCCCCTCTTTTGACATGTGACAGTCCTGCTCAGGACGTTTAACAGAAGGCGAACCAAAAGCTCCCTTTGACTGCCTCATTCTGTTGCCAGGCAACCATTCATCTAACCCTCCTTCCCTTCTCTTCCTCTGTCTCTCACTCGCCTCACTCTCAAAGCATCAGTCCATCACAGTGCTCATTGTTCTCCCATGAGGTCAGCACACAAAGCGAGATGTGAGAGAAGAGGGCGGGGGTCACGACCCAACAGCACATACTGACAGGAGCGCTGCCATTTTCACCAGACAGGTGTGTTTCACACGTGTCCTGTCTCACTCTCATTTCATGCCTCAAGTTTCAAGTTATAGTCATGATCTCTTGACTTTGATTGGTTTGTCAGCATCCTGATAAGGAAGACAGATCGAAAACATGACACACTGGCTGATGTAAATCTCTTTTCATGAGAACGAGCACTCAAACTTGGTGTGTGTGTGTGTGTGTGTGTGTGTGTGTGAGAGAGAGAGAGAGAGAGACAGAGAGAGAGACAGAGAGAGTGAGAGAGAGAGAGAGAATGAGAATATTTGCTAACCAAGGACATGCATCCTTCTGTGAGCTGTCCCAGGTACACTCAGGCATCAAAAAGGTTGAAACAGAAGTCGTCGAGCAGGATGCGTTATTTCCCCATCATCCACTGCTTTTCTCCTCTGTTAATGCTGCTAAGTCTGCAGAATCAATGTGAAACTCAGAAGCGCCAATTCTAATTCCTTCAAAATCGCAAGAGATGTCTGGGTTTGGAGGCAGCGGGCCGGTTTGGTACGTGACCAGACGTCATGAGATGTAGCGCAAGGCAGTGGAACGTGAATCCAATAAGCCCTTTTTCACATCAAGCAGTCAGTAATCAGAAAGAGAGAGCGAGTGAGAGAGATCTCACTCACGTCTACGGCCCTCACCTTCTCACGCTCCTTTACACTGGCCTTGTCTGCGCTTGTGCTCTTCACACGCAAATGCACAAAGACAGGGTGTTAAATTATACAAATGAATTCTGGTAATTCATTAAAAGCTTGCATGCAGGACAGTGTGTACACCTGTACAAACACGAGCAGCAAAGACGTATCACAGACTCGCATTAATCAATATGTCCATGCTTTGCAGGACGAAAGGTTAGTGTCGACTCTCATCTGCCCAGCACTCTAGTCTACATTTTCAATGGGACGAAATCCTCATGAGTGACTGACATTTAGCACCAAGAACTCCTGGGCTGCCAGACAAAAAAATGGGCACCATTTCTCTTTTCAGTCTGATATGATAACGATCAAGGACGATAAAAAAAAAAGTCAGAGCAAGAACTGATATGAAAGAACAGACACATCGCTACTGAGATGAAAACAATTAGATACTGATTCAGGAACAACTCTACAGAGAATATAGATCTGTCAGGAATATTAAAATGTCACAATGAAACAATGTTTGAAGACCACCTGTAACTTTATTGGCTGTACTTGGCAGATGCATATAAACATAATAGTGATTCATTAGTTACATCAAGTTACATCAAACGTAACATCAGCACTGAATAATAGGGGTGTGTGATTCTTCTTCTGAGATGATAAGTCGCAGATCTTGATGTGTTCAATGATCCAAAGTATGAAGGATACATCTAAACCAGGCAGGAATTTATTATAACAGAATTTAGAGATGGATTAATATGAAATTATGCGATATAATGTGATTCAGTATAAGGCAATCAGTGCTATGAGGAGCAGGAGGTTACTCTTTCTTGAATAGCCAACATGCAAAGAGGCCACGCCTCCTTCAGTGACACAGACAGGAAGTGACAGAGTGACAGAGACTGACAGTGACAACACAATCCTTCAGTAGGCCACACCTTCACTGACCAACAGGTGCATAGGCCACACCTCCTTCACTGCCTAAAAGGTACATAGGCCACACCTCCTTCACTGCCCAACAGGTGCATAGACCACACCTCCTTCACTGCCCAACAGATGCATAGATCTCACCTCCTTCACTGCCCAACAGGTACATAGGCCACATCTTCTTCACTGCCTAAAAAGGTACATAGGCCACACCTCCTTCACTGCCCAACAGGTGCATAGACCACATCTCCTTCACTGCCCAACAGATGCATAGATCTCACCTCCTTCACTGCCCAACAGGTACATAGGCCACACCTCCTTCACTGCCCAACAGGTACATAGGCCACACCTCCTTCACTGCCCAACAGGTAAATAGGCCACACCTCGTTCACTGCCCAACAGGTGCATAGCCCACATCTCTTTCACTGACTGACAGGAACTAAGGCCACACCTCCTTCACTGAGACAGACCGACACTATAGCCACACCTTCTTCACGAAGATTTACAGGATATGAGGCCACACATCTGTCACTGGGATTTACAGGCATGGGCACCATATTCACACACTCATTCACACCTAGGTGCAATATAGACTTATCAGTTTCTCTACGAGTATGTTTCTGAGAAGTGCGTGGAATCAGAGAATCCAAAAAAAACCAGAGAAAACCCACACAGATACAAGGAGCACATGCTAAGCTCCACATGGACAGTAACCGGAGCACGGGATTGAACCCAGGAGCTGTGATAATGGTTCTAAATTACAGTATATTAGTGATATGCACAGCAACCCATGCGGGTCTCTCTCACACACACGCACGCACACACACACACACACACACACAGAGAGACACACATGTACCTGCTGTGCTAAATACTGAGACATCAAATAGAAAACCCACTGAGAGTGCAGTGAGAGTGCATGTTTATGAAGGAGATGGAAGGGGGCTTATTAACATTAGTAGAAAGCCTAGTGGCAGCATATTTCATGTAGCCCTCAAGCCTTGAGCTGGACTGACATTTATGCCATACACATGCCATACAAACATGAACCCAAGCTACAGTAACACAGCCCTTATCAGATTCTTATGCATCTTTGCCGCATACCCTGCCATTTCTTTTCTCCTGCTAAGCTGTGAATCTGCTATGTCTGATATTTCACCTCATTCACACACCTCAATCAGTACCATTTTAAATTTCATGAGGACATCTGGTTATGGGGAAATAAAATCCTCTCTCTTGGCTCAGCTTTAGAAGTGTTTACTGAATGCACATTAGTTAAGTCAATTCTATTTTAATTGTCATTCCATCATTATACGCAAATGGGACATAGGAGAATAGCATTTTAAAATTATATTTAAAAAGAGAATTCTAATGTAATCTTCTTTAACTTTATTGTGCCTTTGTTATTTCAATAACCACTTGAGATTGGAGTTGCAATGCAGAATGATATTTTGAATGAAAATATAAAATGTGTTAAAGATTTTAAAAAGCCTATAAATAAATAAATAAATAAATAAATAAATAAGAAAATTAAAATAGTATTATACAGTATAAATAAGGTCATAAAAACAGCACTCATTGTAAAATAAAATAATTATTCAGAAGAATGTGCCTTAGAGATTAATTTGCATTTCTACAGTGTCTTTTTATGTTATTTTTAAACATTTCATGCTAGAACTGTAATGTGCTTCATTATCCTGAAAGATAATTATGTACTATTTAAAGTTACTTTTATTTAAAGTCATGAGACTTGATAAGATATTATATGATATATGATACGATATATGATATGATATTAATTATAATATATAGGTTTGCTAACTAACCGCTAGAAAAATGTTTTAAAAAATACTGTGGGAAAAACTGAGATTAAATTATCCGAGTCACTTTGACCACGACCTGGTTGTTGGTACCAGATGGACTGGTTTGAGTATTTCTTAAACGTCTCATCTCCCGGGATTTTCACACAAGTTTGAGCTTGAACAGGAAGGAAGTGGTAACTCAAATAAGCACTCTTTACAACCATGGTGAGTAGAAAAATATCTCAGAACACACAACTTGTGAAAGCTTGAGACCACTGGGCTACAACAGCACAAGACCACATCAGCTTCCACTTCTGCGGGCAGAGGCTCACCTTTTTTTATAATCCTCAACTTCAGCTGAATGAGCAGAGGTACAGGTGTTCCTATTAATGTGAGTACATATTTAATGAGTATTGTAGTCAGGCCTGCCTTAGACAAGACCAAGAGCCATACTAACCAAGATTTTTATCAATCATAGTCAATACAAAACTAAGACAAACGAGAGTACAAGCCAAAGAGTGCAAAACACAGACACACACCTGTGCTTTTTGTAAAAAAACATCCAAGCTGTATTACAGATGAGAATGCTGATATTGCTGAAGTAAGCAGACTGTACTGAAAAAAAATGAAAAGAGCAGTCTGGAAGGAGCAAGAAACCTGATTTCCATTTTTCTTGGAGGTAGGCAAACATATATGAATAATTTTGACCAGAATCCTGCCTCAGGTTACTGTCTGTGTAGAACACATGTTCCCCCGTATCTGCCTTCTTCTTCCCTCCACTCTCCAAAAACATTGGTGAATTATTGATTCTAAATTGCCTTCTGAATGAGTGTGAGAATGTGTGTGTGCATGGTGCAGTGTGGTCCCATCCAGGGTGTTTTCCCACCTCATGCCCAACGTTCCCGGGATGTACTTCATGTTCACAGCAACCCTGACCAGGAAAAAGTGCTTACCAAGATGAATTAATGATTTTCTTTATGAGACTATGATACAGTAAATATAATATTATTAAGCTTATTTATGTTTATCAATAAATTTATGTCAAATATTCTGAAAAAAAACAAGCATTACCTTTAACAGAAAATCGAATCTCCAGGATCCATACACAGTACTACATAAAGTACAAATAGTGCAACAAGTGTAGGACAAGCTCAAAAGTGCAAAAGTACAAGAGCAGCACAATACAGTGAAATTATATGGGACAGTATGGATAACTACATAATTAGAACGACATCAGGACGAGCTAGACAGCATAATTGTGCAAAGCCGAGCCAAATGGTTATGCAAATTACCCCTCATAAAAGGCATATGAGAGAGCAGTAGCTTATAAGAATATAAAGAAGATAGGAAGATAGACAGCTATTATTGTGCTGTAAATTGCTGGTGTGAATAGCAATAGCACAGAGGGCTTTAGGTTGTGTATCTTCAATTCAGGTGTGTATAAGAGGACTGATCCCCATTTAAATCCTCGCCTCACTTTTCACTCATGCCAGTTATACAAGTCTAATTTTTTAAATCACAATCCATGACTGTGCTTCGCTAGGGAAAAACTGACCAATAATGCCAGATCTATGTACAGGAATTCTGCTCCTCTAGCTGTACCTGCTCCTGCTGAGTCAATGTGTATGAGTGAGAGGGACTGAGGAGCTCTCCAGTTCACACACTCATTTTTCTGCGGGCGATCGTTTGTAGGGCCTTTGCAACCCTTCAAAGCCCCTTGGCAAAGGAGTGAAGAGCCTGCAGGCCAGGTGTGAATTGAAGACTTAATCTCCTCCGCAGCTAGAGTTTAAAAAGACCTGTGGAGTGTAATCTACCTCCATCCAAATCCCTGAGGGAAAAGGCCACGGCAAGGCGCATATACACAGACATACACACAGCACTCAGGATGTTTACAAGCACAAAATAATGTGGTAACAGTTTCACAAATTAGTATTTCAACATGTTTATGTGCGCATACTGAAAGTAATAGAACAGGAAGTGACTCAATCAGACTTCTTTGTACAGATTCATGAAGCAATAAGCCAAAAAAATGCAAGTCATATGAAGGATTACACAAAATTCTTCCTGCTGTGTTTTTCAGGGGTCCAAGCACCAAAGGTGGTGGAGCGCTAAACATTTCGTAAGGATTTTCTTCTTTTAGTTATTCTTGTTTTTTCTTGAAGTTCATGTTTGCATTATTATGCTAATCTGTAACCGGGTTTCTAATGGATCAGCAGTTAGGCCTCTAGACTATCCATCCATCCATCCATTATCTATGGATGCCACCTTCATCCGTCTGGGTCGCGGGGAAGCTGGAGCCAATCCCAGCATCTTCGGGCGAGAGGTGGGGTACACCCTGGGCAGGTC
>JAQMYM010000021.1:3752279-3764573 GCA_030014255.1 Parauchenoglanis ngamensis
ATGCACGGGGAGAACATGCAAACTCCACACAGAAAGGCACCCTGGGTGACCCGGGGATCGAACCCAGGACCTTCTAACAGTGCTAACCACCACACCACCGTGCTGCCTGGCCTCTAGACTACTGATTGGAAAATTGTGATTTTGAATCCTGGTAAAACCAAGCTGCTATTGTTGGGTCTTTGAGTAAGGCCATTAGCCCTCACCTGCTCAGCTCAGTCGTAAGCTGTTGAGGATAAAACAACTGTCAAATGAATAAATGTAAACAAAACTGTAATGATGAATGAGTTAATTAAGAAACAAGGCTACCATCAGCCAAGCAGCTTTCAGTATACATTTCATACCAAACATGAACAGTATGTTTACCCATGGTCTCTTTAGTGTTTTGTGTAATTTTGTAAGAAGTACCCAATAGGGAAGCTAAATGTGAAGGTTGCTTGGACCCCGCAGATCGAAGATTGTCATGTCATTCATAATTTCACTTCACCAGGACGGCTCTTTCAATCTTTCCTACATGTTTACGTTTGCACACACACACAGATGTTGAAGAATGAACAATATCAGATTAACAGTGTTAATGCTGAGCAATCCAATTACTGGGTCACAATCTAGGCATCCTAAATGGATTTCTTGAAATTTGATAATGCCTTTAATCTGATTTAAAGCATCACAACTATACTGCCTGCATGACCACTTGAATAATCTGGTCAAAATCCGATAATGATCATATTATTAGCGTGTGTGTGTATATACACACTCAATGTCAACGCACTTAGTGCAAGAGGAAAGAGAGTGTCTGAGTGTCTACACAAAAGAATAAGTGTGGCATTTACAGCCTGTATTACACACTCCAGCACAGCCATCAGTGCTATTATAGTGAAGAAAATAAGGAGCAAACAAAAGCTGCTGCTATAGAGCAGAATAGGCGACTTCAGATATCTCACAGGCTTCTATGTAGAGCTCCTCTCATCTCAAGGGAAGTTAATTCCCACTGGCCATATACAGTATAAGAAGAGTATATAGTGCTGGCATAGTGGTGGCTAAATGATATGCATAAGTATTATTAAAAAAAATCCCCAAAATTATTTTAATAATCACAAATAGGCTAGAATTATTACCACTATGTTTAAGATTAACTGTTATGATGATGTTGCTGGCAGAGGGCTACAAAAATGGCTTGCAGGGTACATGTTGAGTAGCCCAGTTTTACAGTAACCGTAATTTACAGCACACACACACATGCCAAATATGGCACAACTACCCACTCTGAACACACAGCAAACTCAAGCCAAGAAATCTGGGATAAAATTACACCAGCAGCTATTGATAATGAGCCCTTAGAGTGGTGGCATCTCAAATGATGTCCCCCTGAATAGGCTGTGATTTGAAATGTCTCCAAGGCAGCTGTTACAATGAGCATCGTGTCTGCACTCAGACACTAACATCTGACTCGAGTGTCAATGGACCAAAGGCTGAGGAGGCACAATAACCCTAATAAACACACACCACTAGACTGTGCAAGTAAATGGAGGAGAGCACACAGTCTTTGCTTTTATGGATGATAAAACTAATTCTCTGTGTGAGAAAACCTCTTTTGTGTGAGAGACAGGCCGCATCCAAAATAACTCAACTGTAAGGAATAATTACTTTGGGGAACAGAGAGAGTCAACTATTTCAGTCTCACTATTTGCAAATACAGCTTCGCTGATTCAAATCAGGATCGAATCAGTCAGGAAGGAGGCGTGGCCTTGGCGCCTGTCAATTTCAGCAAGAAAAAGTGTGGTCTACATGCTGCACTTTTTTTTAAGACTTTAGCACTTTAGTGATGGGATGGGCTCCTGGACAAAGTTCTTGGTCTTTGCATGTCTATCTCCTAAATTGGTAGTAAATCTCTAGCAATTTTCTAATCTAATGTCAATGTAAATATTTCCATTCTCAAATGCAGCAAACAATACTACATAATTATTATTTCAGTGGTTTCAGTTCTTAACTCCCATTAAAAGTAGAATTCACAGGTTCTTGCCTATTTATGCCGATACTTATCTCCCCAGTACAATGGACTTCAATAGATCACTATAACAAGCAGCAGTGCAGACAGATCCTCTTGCCTCTTGACACACACACACTCTCTCTAAATCGCTATGCTGCGCCAGACAACTCAGATGTTGATAAGATTCACTCGATGCACTGTATGTGATTAAAGACAGAAGCATGAATACAGAAGAATGATGAATTTTCAGCATAAGCATATATTATAGCTCTTTAGAAATGCGAGTCGGCTTCCAGCCTTCAGTTAAGATAGTCGGCTCAAAGAGTCGACTCGCTCATGAACGACACGTCACTGCTGCACAATACTGATTCGGATTGTATCGTATCATCCAACATCAAATCTGCTTTAAACCATATTGTATTCATTCGTTAGCTGCTTTAAACAGCAAACCTTGTCATCCTGTCTTCATATTAACATGGTGGGGAAAATACCAGTCAAAATACTGCCTATTATATTTGGTTAAGAAATGGATTCATGTGAAATACTATATATATATTAATTATACAATGTAAATAAGAAATAGCTATAAATGAACCGGAAGAAAAAAATCTAGTTATAACTATAAAAGTCTGATCTGGATCATGCTAATTAGCACACAACATGCATTTGTCTTACAGCTGATACGAATACTGTCTAATAGCCAGTGTTAGTGGGATAAGTAGTGATGCTACTAGCTTAACTACATTTTTAATAGCATGGTGTAAGCTGAGCTGTTTTCAAAATAATGTAGCTTTTCCAGTAACTATCTATTTTTCCCCTGCGACAAAATGCTAAACCGTGACTTTTTCCCTTTTTCAACAATCAGTTCCACATTATTTTTAAACCAAACAAATTGCAATGTGCAAGCTATATATGTTCAGGTTCAATCCTTCTAATTTTGCCTAATACTAGCATTAGCCAAATAAGAGGCAAAGATGACAAACTTTATTATTCATATTGCAGAAAATGTCCAAATGTGCCTATTTATATTATGTCAGATTGATTACCATATGCCCATTAATGCTAACTAGCTAGCTAGTTATTTCCAGAAACAAAGTGAGTAAGCCTCTGTACCTGCTGCTTTTTGATGTTATTTTACAGCTAAGTAATGCTAACTGCTGAGTTCTACCTGCTGAGAAAATCTATTAGCTAAACAATAAAATTGAAATGTCGCAGCTGCTTTTCCTTAGTTTGATAATAAAAAAAACAAACGATCTAGCTTCAAAGTTGTCAGCTACATTTGTAGTAGCTTGTATCATAGCTACTAAGTAGCTGTAGCTTGACATGTTTAGCTTGTATATTAGCTTCCTCAACACTCCTAAAATCATGACAAATCATGGCTTAAACTCCAACTTCCAGTCTTACAGTCTGGGCTTCAACACACAAGGGCACTTGTCTTTAAACAAATAAAGCACTTATTTAGAGTCTCATTACAGTTGAGTGGATGACAAAGAAGTCCTTAAATACAAAGCTTTAGAGATTGAAGGAACACGTTTCATTTTTTCATCCGTTATTTGACAATAGTGGCTAAACTCTAATAATGTGTTTTAAAGCGTTTCACTGTCAGTGAATGTTGCTACAGGTTATAAAAAATACAGGTTATTAAAAATACAGGTTTTATCCCAGGCCCTAAAGGCATTAAATGATACATTTTGATCCTGTATCGAGATTTCATTTGCACTGCATCTCAAAACTAGGGCTATACACCCCTAATCAGTAGTAGCAGGCTAGTGATTGGAAAGGCTGTATGCTTTCTGAAAAAGCTGCCCTTGTTGAGCCCTCGCATGATGCCTATAACTCACATGAAGAATAAAAGTGTCTGCTGGATGAGTGAATATAATTGTCACAATTAGTAGCACCCTTGTGCAGAAAGCACATAAACAAAAGCATATAAGCTCTTCCGTTCTTTATTACCTTATAAAACACATAGCTTTATATCTATACTCGTCACTGCTAAGAAAGTCGGTTCTGGAAGAACTAAATGCCTCTTAAAATGCTGCTCTTTCCCATTTAAATAAACCAGTGAGACTAATGTAGCTTAACTAAGTAATGAGTGCGATGCTCAGACTTTATGCTGGTTTTTGCATGGCCATTAACAATTTATTACAATGGAGGACACTATTCATCTAGCCAGTGGGTCCAGAAATGCTATTGCTCTTCTCTCTCTAAGCCTGATTGAATCCTGAGAAGCTCCCTAATTCTCTCACTCACACACACTGTCATTCTTTAAGTCTCTCTCCACACCTTCCCCATCTCTCTCTCTCTCTCTCTCTCTCTCTCTCTGCTGATCTCCATCTGTTCCTTCGGGTTTTTTCTTTTACTCTCCGCCACCAGCTCCTGCTTACAGATCCGGCTCAGGATGTAAACATTGTTCGAGCTTACCTGACCCACATCAAATTCCTTAAAACCCCAAATCCAGCGTTTCAAACACACAAAACTGGGACTAGAGGCTTTTTCCACCCAAAAGACGGAGACACAGTGGCACCAATGTATTACACAACAGCCAGTCATAAATCACGACTGCAGAGTTATAAAACCTATTATCTGCCATTTTGAAGGCATAATGCTGAACAAACCTTGGCGGCTCTGTGTAGGCTCTGATAAGAGACCACATCTCTGGCAAGCGTGGCTCACTGACCAGGAATACTAATGAAAGGCACATATTGAACAAAGCATGAGTATAAAGCCAAGTAGTATTTTATTTTCTGAATTCACAGTTTTTTGGGCTAAATTGTCAATGAGATCATTAAATCATTAATGAAGAGTGATATTTGGTCATATTTACATAAGGGTTGTAAAAATTACTAATTACCATTCTATTAGTATGATAAACAAACCTGGAGTAATTATATAATTAATCACAGGGATGCACAAATCAGTAGCCCAGTGTCCAGGCCAAGTGGATTTCATGTTTGGGCTATTTGCCCAACAGACAAGTAGATCTAAGACCCAGAAAAAAATACTCCTTATTTATTTTCACCAAAAAAATTGAATTAGATTTATTGCACATTTATGGTCATATTAATAGATCTTTCCTGTCCTGTCAGGAAATATTATTTCGTGCTACTTTGGCCAGAAAGTCAGTAGTTCGTATGACAACTTTATGTGGTGAATATGATTAAACATGGTATCAAAAATGAAGGACTAGTCTACAAGACAAATGTTTTTTACAACACAACTCATGTCATGAAGCATGTGCACTTCACATTGTTCAGCAGTAGTGCAGCATTTCTTAGTATACACAATATACCTTTTTAACAAATGTTGTTCATGTTCATCAGCACACCATCTTGCTTTAGGTTAACATCATGGTCAAGCCCAAAAAGAGTCAATTCACTGATTCCAAAGCTTTGGAAAATGATTTGCTTCATGCACAGCACATGCAAAGAAGTATTTTTAAATAAATATTTAATATATCCAACTATGCAATTAATTAAAGAAATTATAATCAATAGATTAAGTAATGTCAAAGTAATTGCGGCCCAAGTGGCAACACTGACAAAAGCAAGCAAAATATAAAAAGCCCAGCACAAATCCATCACGCTCCTGCTACCTCAAGGTTAAACATCGCCATGGACTGAGGCTGCTGTCTGAGAAAGGAGCCCTTACTCCAAAATCAATACCTTCAAGCTCAACTAAAGTGTGCAGCTCACCACATGAACAAAGAAACAGCCTTCTGGAGGACAGTACCAATTGTTAAGCATGGTGGTGGTAGCATCATGCTCTGGGGCTGTCCATGAAACTGGTGCATTGCACAAACGGGATGAAGAACTTCAGAGTTCTTTACCATAACCTCAAACCATCAAAAACTGGTTGTTCCAACAGGACAATGACCCAAACACACATCAACGCCGTCTGTGGAATGGATTAAGCAGGTCAACAATAGGCTTAAAACAAGTCCTGAGCTCAACCTTATCGAAAATATGTGGAAAGTCAGGTCCGTGCCAGGAAAGACACAAATTTAACCTAACCAATTCTGCCAAGAAGAGTGGTTAAATATCCAACCAGAATTCTGCCAAAAGGTTGTTAATGGCTATGAAAAGCATCTGCTCGAGGTGAAACTTGCTAAGGGGCATTTAACCAAATGTTAAGTGTGCTATATGTGTATTTTTGACAATGTATGTATAATTTTGAACCTGTGCTGATTTCAGAAAAACATATGCACCAAGTTCTTGTTTTTTTCTATCAAAGATGTATGTTGTACAATCATGGTTCCAACAGTTCAAGGAAAGCCCAATAATGCCATGACATTCATGTCCATGATGAGTGTGTGTACATTTCTGATTGCAGCTGTACTTGTTTTTTCTTCACTTATTAATGAAAATGTAACTAGTTAGCTAGCTTGTCACATTTTATTAGCCCACTAGTCAGTTTACAGCACCCAAAACATGAGACAGGACAGTTTTCACTCGCCTGGTGGACTAGCCAATTCATTTATGATTTATCCACCCCAAACCATTTCTATACCAAGAATAACATCCACATAAATCATATTGCCACATGCTGTAAGATACCGAAACTCTGATTATTATGATGTATATGACATATAATTCCAAGCCTAGCTCACATGCACATGGTATTGTTGTGACACGTGCCTAAGAAATCGATTATAGCATTGACTTTCACTAAAAACGTAACCACTTTCAGAGAAACAGACAGGCTGAAGTAGGTTTTCTCCAGCCTGCATCTCTGAGCACTCCAAGCACAGTTGATGGACTTCAATCAATTCTGCTACTACAGCTGTTCCTCGCTATTGACTTTTGAATTTCGTATTTTCTACCACCTTCCATTTTTTTTCAGTCTTCTCCCCAAAACGAGAATATAATCAGTCAGCCATAGAAGCACGTAGTGGAGTTGCTGTTGCTGATGAGAGAAGGTGGCCTCTGTTCAAACACAAAGACACACTCCTGTTATGCACTCAGACAATATTCACTGCTCCAAATCGAAATATATATATTTTTCTTTTCACTCCGAAAGCAATTTCTTCTCACAATTTGGAGTTAGGGAAAAAAGAAGTACTCTGTGAATGTGTGTGTGAGTGAGGGGAGGGGAAAGAGAATGCATGTCTGAAAGAATGAGAGAGAGAATTACGCTGGATAAAACATTAATAGAAATCATGTTAGCACTGATACATTTAATACTGGATGAAAAAGAGTTGTTTAAATGATTATGAGGCCTTTCTTAAAAACAGAAAGAGCTGGATGGGATGATGATCACTGCCAGAAAGCCTTTTGTCTTTAGGTGATGGTGGCGACTAACACTACATACTGACTAAACGAGAACAAGAGTACTTTTCCCAGTAATTTTCCCCCCATAGATTATTTAAATGGATAATGCATGATAACAACCCTTTCAAATTCTCCTTAAGAAAGAAGGGCAATGCATAAAATCATGCAGATACAGGTCAAGAGCTTTAGTTAATGTTCACATCAAACTACAGAATGAGGAAAATGTGATCTCGGAGGCTTTAACTGTGGCATGGTTGTTTGTGCTAGAAATTGTTGATCTCTTGGGATTTTCGCACCAAATTTCTTACACAAAATGGTGCAGAAAGCAAAAAACCTCCATTCTCCTGTAGCTCTATAGGCAGAGAAAGGTCAGAGGAGAATGGCCAGACTGGTCTGAGCTGACAGGAAGGCTACAGAAACTCAAATCACCAGTCTTTACAACCGTGTTGAGCAGAACAGCATCTCAGAATGCACGACACCTCAAAATTTGGCTGCAACAGCAGAAGACCACATCGGGTTTCACGCCTGAGAGTCAAGAACATGCTCACTCAAGCCAAATTCACATGTATTTGATTTGCCAGATAATTTGATCCTTTTTATCTATGGTGTAAGAGAATCTAATTGTTGAAAAACTGGTTCTTTGGATAGTTAAGAGTTCATATACCACAGAGCTGTTGTGATTGGTCAGAAGGTGTTGATTCATTTTCTATTACAGCATCTCTGGCAGTAATTCCTACTGATAATATAACATTTATGAACTGAGTTTCCAGTGTCAGCGCTTCGTCACAGCTCAGGACAGATGACTGCACTTTCTAATTTTTGTCATTATGAGTTTTTTGTGTTTTATTAACATAAAAAGAGAGATAAAAGAGAGGCTGGCGAAGGAACAACGGTTTACGGCTACTAAAATGTAAGTGATAACAGGAAGTAACGTGTCATGGACCTTCCACAACATTAATGTAACATTATAAAAGGATAAATATACAATCTGACATTTATTAAGTTCCGGGTGAGAATAGTAACTCTGCTTCATGTTTTTTCGTCATCTTTTATTCCTCACTTAGAGACTTGGAAACCTCTCTGACAGGGAAACACCGTGTTGTAAGTTTCTTCGTCTAAGTTTCTCCCAGAGAGACAAACCAAAGAATGCTTAAGGCTTCTAGACTGAACCTTTCCTTTAAGAGTTTACAGCTAAGCTGATGAGATTTAAGGCTCTTACTCAAGAAACAACAGTGTTTTCAGCTTGAGGTGAGGTTTGGAATCATAACCGCTGCATTTTTTTCATATGTCCTGTTTGTATATATCCCACCCATTGATCAATTATACCACAGCAAAAGTACTGTATTGCATTTTCAGTAACGCATTCAGAAAAAGAAGCAGAACCATCACATTTGTCCTTCCACATAAACAGGCACTTCAGCAAATGTTTCTTTGCTCTAATATTTCAGCAAGATAAAATGCACTGTGGTTGAACCCTCAGAGTTTTGCTGTTTACTTACATAATCTCACAAATAGCTCCAGACAGGAGGTCAGTGCGACTTGTAAACGTGATTATATCTCTGCTATTATACTGTTTGGAATCATTTTCACATTATAGACATGGAACATGAAGTCAGTGGGATATTACAAATATGCTTTGTGTCAGTGGGATATTTATGATTTATGCTGCAGATAGAAACTATGAAAGAAAGAAAAGGAACGCGTGTGTTTGTGAGAGAGAGAAAGCAAGATCGGTATGAGGAATCACTGTTCGCCTTTATGAGCGTCTTAGGCAGTGAGACAGAATAGAAGGATGAGAAGAAAGGAAAAGCGCTGAGCTCATCCGTGTCTGTGCTTCTTGGACTTGTGTGCCATTCAGAGTCTCTATTTACCTGCTGGCTGCCAATCAGGAGCAATTTGTAAGGGTGTGACGATTCTATAGCCTTTACTTACTCAAACCAGAGAGGTGAGGAATGAGTCGATTAGCCTGTCCATCAGAGAGAGGATTTCCAGCTCCTGTGTAACCATAAAGGGTTGAGTTAACCGACGAGTTTATTATCGTCACTCAGACCTCCTTCAATGACCAATCACTCAGAAAGTACGACTCCGTTCAAAGCAATGTCATTCCATGAGCATGCTTTCTCGTACACCGTGTGTCTTTTTGAACGAGGTGAACTGATTGCATGTTGTCAGAGAAGGAAAGAATCAAATCAGGGACTTCATGACATATAATATGTGTAATTATACATGTTTGAACCGAATAAAATTATAGCACTCAAATAACTTAACATTTTTATTTAAGGTCTATCAGATTTAGTTACAGTGATGATGTGAAGATGATGTTTCCAATGAAGGCCAACTGCATTATGCTTTTTTGTTGCTTTGTAATCAGACTATTGGACTGCAGCCACTCTTGTTTCATTATCCGCAGGTCAAAGAAGTGCCTCCAAATTCATTTACTGAATCGAGTTTCTCCAGATCACTACAGTCTAAACGGTGCCTGATGATACCACTAACACATGGTTATAAGTCTAAAACCAGGCTGTCTTCTTGGTTCTGTGATGGTGGTGGAATGAACTCAGTTTATTCATTCTGCATATTCCATTGATGCAGAAACATGTATATACTGTATATCTACACTATATGGCCAAAGGTATGTGAACACCTGACCATCACAGCAATATGATCTTGTTGAATATAACATTCCAGATTTCATCCTCACTTTGTTATTATAATAAGCTCCACTCTTCTGGGAAGGCTTTCCACTAGATTTTGGAGCATGGCTGTGAGGATTTGTGCTCATTCAGTTACAAGGATGGGGTCTGGAGTGCAGTCGGAGTTTCAGTTCATCCCAAAGGTGTTCAGTGGGGTTGAGGTCAGGGCTCTGTGCAGGACACTCGAGTTCTTCAACTCCAACCTTGGCCAACCATGTCTTCATGGAGCTCACTTTGTGCACAGGGACATTGTCATGCTGAAACAGGTTTGGGTCTCTTAGCTCCAGTGAAGGGGTATTGTAATTCTACAGCATACAAAGACATTCCATGCAATTGTGTGCTTCCAACTTTGTGGCTATAGTTTGGTCAATAATCACACATGGGCGTGATGGTCAGGTGTCCACAAACCTTTGGCCATGCAGTGCATCTAAAGCTGATGGTGGCGGTCTTAGAAGACCCAATGTGATGTTCACCAGTGGCCAATTTAGTGTCTTTATGACCAAAGATGGCTGACAGAAAAGTTGAAGTGGAAGAACAATCTCAGAGTGTGAGCGCCGCTATGACAAATATAAAATATGCTCAAGCTTACTTCTTGACCCCATTTTCTGTACAACTCTGAATCATACTGATTGATGGCATAAACAGAATGTAGTTCTTTAATCGCAGGTCTATCGTTAGAGGATCCGCATGGAAACAATTTCGCTATAGAACCGACTAGGATCTCCAAAACCACCTTAAGTGTGTTCTATTTTGTGCAGCAATTTTTAACAGTAGACTTTGTAGATTGTAGATTTATATTTAGATCCCTAATAAGCAAGCCTGAGGCAACACTGGTAAAGAAAAACTCTCTGATAAGAAATGACAGGAAGAAGAATCCTCCTCTTCTGAGTGACACTGAATAGATTGATTACACATCATTACTCTTCCACTATAAGCTCAAGTGTTGAAATGATGTTCAGAGCAAGTATTCATTGGGATGAGCAAGCCAGTCTTTATGATTACAGCAGCAATATTACCTATATTCCTCAGGATATTCCTCTGTATTAAAACTCTATCATCTATAATGTGCTGTGTGAGTGTTTGCAACACACCTGAGTGCTCATGCTCACTCCAACCCTTGTGTTTAGTTGCGTTTGTGTGTGTATGTGTGTGTGTGTGTGTGTGTGTGTGTGTGTATTTAATTACAGCCCTTTCTGTTTTTCATGCACCTTTCTGGTCAGTTGGTTGAAATTTAACCTTGCGGCCCCGGTATCACTGTCGGCTCTTTAGCACCTCTATGCTCTGCCTCATTGTAAGTCACTTGGGATAAAAGCACCTGCCAAATGAATAAATGCAAATGTAAATGCCATCACTCTTGTGCTTTCTCTCACTCTCTGGTGGGTGTGAGTATACAAAATGAATCATTTTCAGTTTGAGTTTCTTGATCAGATCCATGGTGCCCTGTAGGTACACCCTCACAGAGACAGTGGATACACTTTTTTCCTTAATCCCCTAATTAAGACACTTTGTTAGCTTGCCACTTTGTCCCAGGAGGTTTGCCTTGCTTATGAGTAAACACGTTCTGCGCACAAATGCTAATTAACTCCGTTTACACTCCGAGACACTCTGAGCGTGCCCTTAAAAACATTGTAGCAGGAATATGTGAAGACTGTAACAAACGTCACTTAGTAGACATACATGAAGCCAAGTGCTCACGCCTTCCACAATAACAGCAGGTCACAAAGCACACTACCAAGAATATATGTCGTCTCCGCCAAGAACACTGCCCTCCAACATTTAACCTTATATTTGGACGTGCACACATTCCACCAAAGCTGTGTATTCTCTAAGGGTGTGTCTCTCCAAGTTGATTTAAACCTGCAATGTTAATACAAATTAGTGATCCAAATTGCACCATGCAGTGAAATGAATTGTAATACAATATGATTCAGTATTGTGTAAAAATTTAAAACAGTGGGAGGACACACCTCCTGCAAGAAGACACAGAGGCCACGCCTTCTTTCTTGGAACTGACAAGAACAAAGTTTATGTTGCCTCCCTTGAGGAGATTTGAGGCACAGAGAAAATGCCTCTTTCATTGCAACAGAGGCACAGAGGCCACACCTTCACTGGGATCGAGGCACAGAGGACAAACCTCCTTCACTGGGATTGAGGCACAGAGGCCACACCTTCACTGGGATCAAGACACAGAAGAAAAACCTCCTTCACTGGGATTGAGGCACAGAGGCCACACCTTCACTGGGATTGAGGCATAGAGGACACACCTCCTTCACTGGGATCGAGGCACAGAGGCCACACCTTCACTGGGATTGAGGCATAGAGGACACACCTCCTTCACTGGGATTGA
>JAQMYM010000021.1:3769826-3782819 GCA_030014255.1 Parauchenoglanis ngamensis
GGGGGAAACTTCTCAGCTTCACAGCTGGCACTCTGGTTGTTTTTTTTTTTTTTGCTGCAAAAAATTGCTTTCTATACGATTAATATTGCGAGATCATTTGCACATTATGTTTATGATCATAAATATATCTAAATATCTAGGTTATTAACAGTCAAAACATGGTGGGATAAAAATAAAATAAGGTGCAAGATATTAAAGAAGAAGAACAGTGTTTCCCTTCAACGTATTGCTGGATTTAAAATAAATAAATAAATAAATAAATAACCCTGACAACTTAGATCAGATCACATCAGATCAGATATTACTATTTTTCAGCTCAAAAATAGGAGAGGAATTAGATGCATCCAAAAATAAGGAGATACTCACAAATACCATACGCCTGTGTTTATATTGCCATGTTTCCGTCGCCTAGGACTTGCAAGGGGGGGGAAATTACCCACCAAATGTCGAGCAATTTCTAATGTTTCCAGAAATTAAAGTAAGGTCTAGTCTGCAGATATGCGACTGCAAGTCAGACTGTTAAAGGAGACACGTTAAAGGAGCACGCGCAGGTGATACTGTAAATAAATATAAGAGCGTTAATCTGGAGGAAAACGGAAAGAGATACACACACGGACGACGACAGACAGATCACATCACAGTACCTGCCTCTCTCTCCCTCTCTCTCTCTCTCTCTCTCACGCGCGCGCGCGCGCGACGTCACCGTGAGAAAGACGTAACGCGCTTCTTCCTATATGCTATGAAAAGCCAAAAGGGTCAAAACCTAAGCTATTCCTCTACAAAGTCCACAGTGTGGGTTTTTATGGGTATCTATTAGCAGAAATGAAGTATATATTCCATAATATACTTAGTGAACTCATAAAGTATGTTTTCATTAGTGTAACTATGAATCATTGTGTTTTCATAAGCTTTTTTTTATATCTACATAGGAAGCGGGTCCACCTCTACAGAGCCGCCATGTTGCGCCGCTACGGTAGCACAGAACGGATAAACCTCTAGAGAGCGCCTTATTGGTTTTGTGCTTTTATAAGTGGCAGCGTTGGATTCCAAAGGAAGCACCAGGATGACAAAGGAAGAAGAAAGAAGAGGAATTAGTGTTTGATGGTGCTGGATAACATGTCTGAGAACCTAAATTTTGAAAAATGGAGGATCATATTTATTATTTATCACAGAAGAAGCAAGGGAGTGTGAATGGAAGTAATTGGAAGTGCACTACGAGGTACCTGACAGCCATCACACACTCTAATACGAGATTGGAAAGGGAGGGGCATTTAAGTTGCTGAATCCTACATAGTGGACCTTTAAGGCCTCTTAAAGCACTTAAAGGATAATTCCACCCGTGAATGTGTTGCGCAGAAATATCTGGTTTTGCTGGTTGGTGCTTTATGTTCCTTATAAGTACAGTGTTCTGTGAGTCCATGTTGTTTTCTTTGTTATTGCTACTCCAGTACAGCAGGAGAAAAAAAATGCAAACAGGATTAACTGCTAAAAACCAAAAGAGCTTTTCTTATGCCGGGATCAGACTACACGAATTCAGCCTGATTTTGACATGACTTTGTCATAGCCGTCAGCATCAAATTTCCAGCATCAGGCCCGAATGTGAACTCTGGGAACGATTAAGCGGCCTTGTAGTGTGGCATCTGGGACACCGCGCAACACCCCAATGAAAAGCTTAGCATGTCGGAATGTATTGTATTTTTTCACCTAGCTTGACAACTCCTACAACGTGTTCCTTGATGTTACTTCAGTAGACATGATTGATAGTTTCTTTACCCTCCTCCCTGAAGATATGTAAGGGTGTGAACAATGATTGGTCAGGGTCAAATTGTAGCACTGCAAGGCTGCTGACCACAACACAGCAAGAATTTATGGCACTAAGATTGCCTAACCTGACATGGTGACCATCACGATAGACAAAAGCCTTATCCTGGCATTAGACACAATTTTCCAGTGCAAGGTTATGGGAAGTGCAGGAGCTGCAACCCCCTCCCCCATTCATTATACTGTGTAAAAAAAAAAAAAAAGACAAATGAAGTTACAGTTTTATGTTACTTTGGCATTCAGCCTTACTCATAATATCTTGTCCATCTGTTACAGTGATGTTCAACATCATGTAGAACTGTAGTGGCTAGGAGAGACAGAACAGTTAATTGGGACTAGAGGAATTATGGGAAACTTGGGTAAGTAGGAGTCTTTATCAAGAAGGCTTTGACAAAATAAGAAAGAAAGAAAGAAAGACAGACAGATCCAGAATGCAATGCAGGTATTCTGATAAGTATAACTATAAATCACTAGGTTAGTGATCTACAAGATGACAACGTTGGTGGCGTTGATGGTGGAATTGGTGTGAAAGTTTAAGCTTTGGAAGCTGGACAGACTAAAAGACAACTAAAAGCAACTCGGAATGTCCAAAATAAATCTTGGATGCCACTGATGATCACACGTTAATTACAAAGATTAATATACAAGTCATTCAGGGTGGATTTTCCTTTCATTCATGTGCATAAGCACGTATTATTTTCTCTACTAAGCTAAAGAATGGTGCTCATGATTCACATTCTACTAATAACACTGGGGAGTGCTAATCAGACAACACACAATGCTGGGGTTATGCTGAGGTTACATCGCACATTTTTACTTGAATTACAGTCTTGATTCACAATCCTGATCAGTCTGTACTAAGCTGCTGTACTCTGTAGATGTTTGAGGCAGACAGACTTGATGATTGGCACAGAAAATCGAGCGGTGTAAAAGGGGCACAGAATCCAGTTTTCCTCCCCTGATTGAATATCACACCAGTCAGAGCAACTTGGTGTAAATGATTATTTATGATCTGACTCTTGAATGTGAATGGAATCCATCAAGGGTGTGGGGGGGGGGGGAAAAAGCAAATACAGTAAGGAAATTAAGAGATTGCAACTGGTTTGTGGCAAAAAGTGAAGAAAAAGTTGTTTTGCAATGCCAGTACCATGAGTTCCTGTACAAGAAGAAGCTGAATAATTATCACACACACACTGACTAACTAAAAAGCTGCGCTGCAATTGTCGAAGCATTGTTGTTTCCATTTCCTAGCAATGGGAAAGTGTGTTTTTGTGTTTGGTTTCAATTCAAGGTTAGTGTGGTTAGTATGTGTTCGCCAATTTTTCAGTCATCACAAAAATGTATGGAAAAAAAAAATCAGCTTACAAAAAAACCCTACAGACCTTTAATTACAGGTTCATTCACACTAAAGCCTGCCAGCTAGGAGGCTTGAAAACACAATCTTGGAGCTGTGGGTGTTGATCTATTACCACTGAGCTATCACAGCCCTAGAACCCTAGACACTAGACCAAAATAACTTACAGAGATTAAACAGATCAAGGCCTAGGAGACATCTTGGCAGTTCCAGAGATTTGTAGAATCGATTATTGGCTTGTAGTGAACAAACATCTTACAAACACACATGATGCTGATTTTTTACTCTTCTGTATGTGTTCTATTCACTGTAGTGAATAATTGACATGATCAGAAATATCTGAAAGAAGATATTCAGATGTTATGCAGGTGAATACTGTACATCTTGATTTGTAAATTAGGTATGGCATGACCACTGGAGCAGCCTATAGTATTTCAGGACTGGCCATGGCTTCTTCAGTTCATCCCTTAGCTCCATACCCTGCATATTATTATTACGGTACATCCTACATTTTCACATTCATCCATCACATTCTGTTTGATAAAAAATTAAATACACAGTATTGATTTTACAGAAAATAAAAATAAAAAAGTCTGAATCGACAACATCGATCGGCTCACCCCAACACACAGCCCAATTGATTTTTTTTAGAAGTTTTGGCACTGCTAGCATTCCATACTTAGCCTCTTTCACCCTTTTGCAGTGTGCACTTCAAAGCCCATATGACACATACTACATGATGATAACACTGGTAGGATAGTGGTGAATTAGAGCCCTCATTGGCTGATGCGTTCACATCTTTAGATAAATAGAGCACCCCGCCTTCCACCCCTTCACTACACAGTGCTGACGGCTTACTGACAAAAGCCCATGCATGTTCTCCTGCTCCACTTCTCTTCCCTTCTGTGGTGTCATCTTGATGTATGAAGTCATTTATGAGCATAATAAACTTATTCTGTGTCAACATGGTGCTACTGAAGCTTCTCTGTGTGATTTAATTCCAAGGAAGCACAGTGCTAGAGCCCTTTTGTTACTGCTGGGATTAAGCAGTTTTATGATTCGTTATATCTCTCGTTTGGTTTAAAGCCATGCACAGTGAGAGCTCGGCTCGAAATCCTGCGGCTCTGTGCTTGGCAGCAAAAAGGAAGATGAGTCATGAAAGCTAAAAAGGATATCTGAGTTTTCGGTGAGGCAAACATTCATCAAGTGATGCTGAGGCTGCATGAAAATGTTCCAGCATCGACTTGGTCAATCAGCCTGTGCAACAACTGATCAATCGGAGACATCGGACCAGCTGGGGAAACTTTTATACAAAGGTTAAAAAACATCCACACTACACGCTGAAGCTCATTCCATTCGTTCTCCAGCTCTGACCACGCCCTCCGATCGCTGTTCTCATCTGTTACCATTCATTCATTTGACAGATACTTGTTAAAAGTTGAAGACTTTGATGAAGTAAATACCGCTAGCTCTAAAACCAAAAGTCCAGGGGGTGGAGTCAGATCATATCTAGTCCCTCCTACCTGGGCGGAGACTAAAAAATTCCAGGGTGTGGAGACAACATAGTGTGTTGTAACGTTGTAAAGAGTATCATTGGTTAGGGTTGTAGGATGAGTTGGATCAGTTCCAGTCACTGGTTCTGCGAGGACTATCAGCACTGGGATTCGAGCTCACATTGAGCTACCATGCACTCTTCATTGAAATTATCAAGGGTTCCTTTGACAGCTAAGGGTTCTAAGTTTTTGGGCACAACATTTAGGGATTCGAGAGTGATGTAAAGCCACTTCACTTCTCCTTCCTCTCTACACTGTGATAGGAATGATTACTTATTGACCAAACATATTCCCACATATTCTAATATAACAAAAATGAAGTTAAGAAAAACTATGTAAGAATCAATGTAAAAGATTTTTTAAAAGCTTTCATTGCTTTAAAAGTAATTAGAGTAACTGGTGTTACTTTGTTTAGCATAATGGAAAGAATTAACTCATTATACGTGAGCTAAACAGTCTCTGCATGCCAGGTTAGCATGCTGGATTAGAAATATTATTTGACTAATTAATGGGTGTTTAAGAAACTACAGGTCACACTATACCAACGGTTCAGATGGTGTGAATTGAAGAAAAAACATTATATTATGAAAAAAGAGATAGAAATATGAAAAAAAAGGTATTTTCAGTTTTTACATTTTTACTGTTAAGTGAATAATTACCTAAGTTATACCAATTTTCTCTGCAACCTACAGTGCCTTACAAAAGTATTTACCTCCTTGGTGTTTTTCCTGCTTTGTTGCATTACAACCTGGAATTAAAATAGATTTTTATTTCGATTTTATGTAATGGACCTTGCAAAATAATCCAACAAATTGTTGAAGTGGAATGGGGAGGGGGAAAAAAACCTTGTTTAAAAACAAATTGAAAAGTGAAAATGTATTCTCACCCTTTGCTATGATACTCCTAAATAACATCTGTTCCAACCAATTACCTTCAGAAGTCACATAATCAGTTGATTAAGGTCCATCTGTGTGCAGCATATAACATGATCTGACACATCACTATCTCACACACCTGATCTGAAAGGCCCCTGAGTCTGCAACACCACTAAGCAAGCAACATGAGACTCAGCAGACTCCCCAAACACATGGAAGAAGGTTCTCTGGTCAGATAAATCAAATTGGCCCTAAAACATCCCATCACCCCGAGAACGTCATTCCCACAGTGAAGCATGGTGGGGGCACGATCATGCTGTGGGGATGCATTTCATAGTAGGGACTGGTCAGGATTGAAGAAAGATGGATGATGCTTAATACAGGGCAGTGCTTGAGGAAATCCTGTTTCAGTCTGCCAGAGATTTGAGTTTAGGATGGAGCTACACTGGAGCGGTTTAAAAAGGGAAAAAAACGTCTTGAAATGGTCTACTCGAAGGCCCGATCTCAATCAAATTGAGAATCTGTTGCAAGATTGCTGTACACCAACACACCCTATCTAACTTGAAGGACCTGGAGCAGTTTTGCCTTGAAGAATGGGCAAAAATCACAGTACTTAGATGTGCTAAGCTAACAGAGACATCCCCCACCTAAAAACTTGCAGCTGTAATTATGGACTCAAATAGTATGACTGCTGCAAAATGCATTAGATCTTTTAACCCCTTGTGAAAACAAGAGACAAAAGGCATGCAAGTCCGGACTCGCGGATTGAGTCTGGGGGTTTAATGGGGTTAAGAACTAGAGATAATCTCCGCACCACTGATGTGGTGGCTTCAGTAGTGCATCCTCTGCTGCATATGTAGGTCACTAATATGCATTTAGTGTATATGGTTTGTACTGTGTGTCTCTAACAATATAAATATGACCAGTAAAAGCTCTACATAATGTAAAGATAATAATAAGCAGACTGAAAACTGTGTTGTCATTTAACAAAGAAAGATGCATAATCATAAATATCCTGATGTTTTCTGTAAGGAGACATCACACCACCCTGTTGTTTATTATTTTCTTCTATAACAGCATGCCTTGTTTTATTCCTTGCATAAATGCTCATACATATTCATGCTTGCAAATGTGCATTGGTATTTTTCTATCCGAAAGGGTTTCCGTTCGCATATACAGAGGCTTACTGTGGCATAAAACACTTTAGTGCTGTGATTTCACTCTGGTTAGCATGCATTTGCATGTGATATACAATACTGGGTGTTCCTATAGCGAGTCTACACTATAACTCTTCATTACAGCAGGCAGCTTTTAATGGTCAACAGTCTGTCGATTTCTGTCATCATGCTGTGTATGTTTACGGCTTGCTTACATACTGTAGCCGCTTCTCAGCTGGCGATGTATAATGAGGCAAAACACACTTAAATATCACAGACTAGTTAATCCCCAGCTAGGTTATGGATTGTACTTTGATGCAAGCATATAACACTAACCAATTACACACCACGGGTGCATTCTGATGACTAGTATAGACAACATATTCCATATTTACACATCACATCTTCAGAAGATGCCCCCTTATAGTGAGAGGCAAAATATTACGCAATGCAATGCAATATGATTACATACACTTCAATACAATATTATAAAGTACGATCTATTTCCATTTCAACACAATACTAGACAATGTGACCGATTACAATACAACACAGTGCATTACAATACACAATACAATAATCACACGTGGACTGGATTGCCCATCAAGGGTCTAGATCTACATCTGTATTTCTGTAAAGTTTGAAGGTGGGAGGAATACTACACATCAGGATGTGCTTTTATAGGAAAATAATCATCGTCAGCATAGCATCAGCATCATAACAACCAATAATTGATTACTTTCTTACCTCTTATTACTTACAGCATCAAGTTTTACTCCTTATTCCACCATTTAAAAAAAATAAAAGCCTTAAAGTACAATAAATACAAAGGGACTGCTCAGAATTTCAGCATTATTTGCACTGAACATTTTCGATTTTGATTCACGTGTTAATAAGATGACAAATTATACTGTGTTAACGTGTTAAAATTAGCTCCCAAGGCATACATCAATTCCTTGACACTACTAGACTAAAAAGAGAGCAAATATGATCTGTTTGTGGAGCCACTATTAATTTCCTAAATGTTACAGTGGCATTTCCTGTTATGCTGCCACTATTACATTTGGCCCAAGGGGGAAAAAAAATGACTACCCTGAATGTTCGACTTTTACACAGCAATTGCTTATACAATATATTGATTCATCTCAGCTCTATTTATGAGTCCAGAACAATCAGCGTGAATGCATTCTTTCTATAACGACACCCTAAACAGATAAGACATGCTGTTCGCTTCTGGTTATGAAGGGCATTTTCAACAGCTCCATCAATATTATAGTGACATCCTTATGGCTTTCCGCTCATTCTCCTGCACTTTCCACAATCATCATGGGTCTGCGTAGCTCCCAGCCATGAATCCTATGGAACCAGGCACGTGGCAGGTGTGGATAATTAATTGCTGAATCCCCAACATCACAGACGTTTGCACATCCTCCCTGCAGGGAGAGTAAGATAACCAAATAAAGCTGTCTCACTCCCATACTTGGAGCTGCGACTGCGAGTGACGCTCACGTCCGCGCCTTCTCAGGCAGTCATGTGTGCTAAAGATCTGTGGCAGATTTTCATCACTGCTGTCTAACACAATTTCCTGATTGTGATAAGACCAAATTATGGCTCTCGTGCCTTGAATAATCTCGTGAAAGGCCACAAATTAGGCAGGGTGCAGTAAAAAGAATTTCAAAATCAAAAGCACTGCTACTACAAACATTCGATCCCTTTTTTGTTAGCAATATTGAGATTAAGCACAGCACTTAAATTATATAGTGAGAGCAGGAATGTCAAACAGTACTCACCTCTGGCTGATTTCAGACAAGATACTTAAGTGCAATTTTTTTCGGTCCTGCTTTTGACATCAAAGACCGCTAGGAACAGCACTTGTTGACCCTAAAATAATCAAGAGCACAATTCTGGGACTTGAAAGAGGATAAGTGGTCCTGCTCTCTTGGTGAGAATGCGGTCTCTTCTCTGTTAATCAGAGCGGTGCAGGAGTGGAACATTACTTTGTTATTATACTGAAGAATTATTTTGTGTATTTACACTTGAGTATTATTGAAACTGAAAACTTGCACTCTGCCTCAATTACATTTCCAAGAAAGCCTTTTTTTTTAAAAAATATAATAATGAAATCTAATATGAAGAAGCATGTTGTGGTGAGTTCTGCTAATTTGCCAACCATTAAATGATTATCTTTATCCAAGATAGGATTTTTTTCATCCTTAATTCCAGGTTTGGCCAACACCTGATTTCAGTAGCGAATGTGAAATGGCTAGCAAATCAAACGCTGGCTGGCTATTGGTGGTTTACATAAAATTTTACTTCTGATTAAGTCGTTAGCAAACGGTCACGTTAGTCATGTTTATAGGCTGCAAACGTACAAACTCTAAATACTCTTTTCAGACAAAACGCTGTTGTTGCTTTGAAAGACAAATCATCTGTTTCCCATGAAAACACGACTAACACTATTTCAGCCGTTGAAACCATTTACTTTTTACTTTTAACAGGGTGCTCAAAAAGCCAGTCACACACCTCACAAGGCCAGATATTTAGTGAGAGGACATGGGGATAGTAGCAGCTTAGTGGTTAAGAGTTTGTGCTCCTAACTGGAAGGCTCAATTCCCACCACTGATCAGTGAGTCACTGTTGGTCCCTCATCCAAGACCCTCAATTGCTTTATAATGTCGCACCATGGTGACCCTGCACTCTAACATCAATTTCCACACCAAAGTGAGGCTGTATGGACAGAGCATTTCACTGGCTTTGATGTGACTCAAAGCATTAGGGATGTAACCAAATACGGCTTCATTATTCAGAAAGAACAGATAATGTGTTCTAAACCAATTCTGGATCACATCATCAGGTCAGGTCAAATACTTTATATTTTACTTGTAAAAGACACCTACAATTCTTGATAAGATGCAGCAAAGCAGCAGACACGGGACTAAAAACCTTCAACTTACCGACAGCAAGGCATTGAATAACAAGTTTAGTGGCAAGGAGGGATGTATCTATCTGGATTTCTGTAAAGCTGCTTTGGAATCATGTTCATTGTTTAAAGCACTGTACAAATTTTTAAATCGGGGTGAATTGAATTGAAAACTGAAGAGTCTTAAGATTAGAAAGTGTGTGTGTCTGTGTAGGTGTGTTAATCTGTTCAGAGAAGCGAGTTCAGCTGACACAACCTCTTACCACAGAAAATGCCTAGACAACAAAGACAAGACAAGGCTGAGAACATTTAAGATTTCAGACAGGATGGTGGACATGATAGAGGGCTTTATAAGTGAGAAGGAGGTTTTTGAACTGAATAGGTTTCAGACAGCTGAGCTCTGGACAACCTGAAGCTTGAGGAGAGATCAGAAGCTGATACCAGCAAGAAGAGAACTGCAACGATCTGGCTGGCTGGAGATAAAGGCATGGAGGAGGGATTTGGCAGCAGAGTATGAAAGACTAAAGTTCTAAAGAGTACTTCTATATTTGAAGCACAACATCGTACCAGGAATAAAAAGGAATAAAACATATGGGGTGTGTTGTAGGAGGAAAATATTCCACCACAGGATAGTGTGATGCAGCCTGATGCAAAGTGGGGGTACTTAGCCGGGTTTCCATTCAGTGTTGCGCAAATAGAAGTGATTTTTCTTTTTTTTTTCTTCTTTTTTTTTTTTTTAAAGTTGACCTAACACAATTCCAACTGGCCTATGTTTCCATTTAGTGATTTTGTGATTAAAGCTGGATTTTCTCCTCTCTTGATAGTCATTCAGATCTCTGAAACCTGATGTTTGGCATGGGAGATTGATGGGATCCACCACAAGAGCCAAGGCAGTGTTCAATCAAACGCAATAAGTTTTCGTTTCAATTTTGCGAAATATTGCTTCATGAAATCGTCTGCAAAACCACCTCTACCCAGGGTATAAACATTTTTGTGATATCTGAGTTTATCAAAATTCACTTATTCCCATTAATTGTTCTTAGCATTAAACAGGTTCATGGAAACCTGGTTACTGTTACCATCCCCTAGAGGATTATATTCCAATAACAGCACAACCTGAAGTGGTTTATTCCTCTTAAACCACGGCAGGTTGCCATAAGTAGCCATGCTTCCATTAACCTGTTTAGTGCGCAATTTGAAATCGCGAACTAAAAAAAAAAAAAAAAAAAAAAAAAAAAAAAAAAAAAGAGTAATGGAAACGTATATTTTTTAAAAACCACTCAAATTTCATAGAAAGATTTTAACGCTCGCAAGAGGTGTTTCTTCAGACAATTCAATAAAGCAACATTTCACAAAAGCTTAAATGGAAACACACTTTTCGTATTTAAGTCATGGCATGAAGAGCAAATGAAAACGCCACCTTTTTGAAACCTCTGTAAGTGCTATTGCCAGAAGAGAACATGTAGCTTTAATCACTTAACATCACTTAGTCGAAACAGACCATTCACAACTGTGTTTTGGTGAAATTTAAAAAATATCACTACTACTTACTTTTTAATTGATTAGAGAATATATAGTAATTATATATAAATTATAGTTACATTTAATGTTGTGGAACGTCTGCGAAAGTTCCTGTAATTACTGTTATAGCAGATATAAACAGTCCTTTCTTCACCGGCACGTCTCTTTTTTTTGATCTTTTGAAGATGAAACGCAGCTTGTCCTGTTACAGAGAAACTGAAAACTTGTCCATACTTGAGACTTTTCAAAGTATAAAAAGAATGTTATCACGACATATAATGAATAATATATGGGGTCCTACTGGACATTTTCTGAGCACACATGGTTGGATATTTTTGGTTGGTGGACTGTTTCTCAATCCAGCAGTTATAGTGAAGTTTAAAAAAAACCCACCCAACACTGCTGTGCCTGATACACATGTACCAGCACAACACACACTAATATATCAATGTCAATGCTGTACTGAAAATAGCCCACTAGCCAAATAATAGCTAGTCAGTGGTGATCCCGTTGTTGTCCCTTTCCACTGCTACAGTCAGTCTGTTTATTGGATGAGATCCTAAAATAATCTCCCCAGTCATTCTGACAGAACAGTTCTCCATCTGTAAACTTCATAAACTTTCCAACCCACTTCCAGTGACTCACATTCCACTGATTCTGATGAATCCTTTCCAATACGGATTTATCTGTCGAGCCAAACGTCACTTGCAGTGGAGGATTTATCGCTGCCTGCCGTTTCCTGTATCACTGCTCTCCATCTCTATTTGCAACCTCTCAGATCATCTCACACTTCCTCTCCAGGACTAGAAACTTTTGGCCTGAAAGTTTCAAGGTCATTAAAAAAAAAAAAAGTACAAAGGGAATTAAAAAATCTGGAGATTTCAAGGCACATATTTTTTTTTTCCTGATCAAAACCTAACTCAAATTCAAAGAGGATAAACTCTTTTGCTTTGATGCCGACCCATTTTGTTTCTTCCCCAGGCATTTCAACATTAGATTCCACTCAAGCGGAAAATCCTTAGTGTGCAATTTCCCCATAATGAACACCTGAACGAGAACTTTCAACATAATGAAGTGAAGATTGAGACTCGCGACTAGACAAAGGTTCTTCTCTCTAAGGCCCTTCATAATCACTGTTGCCCCCTTTGACAAACTCCCACATCTAATGTCACCTTCAGTCTCTGCAGCCGTTCAAAAATTATAGTCTGCTGCCATTTCTTAGCCACTCGACGGCCGTCTACGCTTTTTTCCTTCCCCATCACCATTACACTTATCCAGCCTCCTCTGCATAACTCTCATCCTCCTCTTCCTTATCTGCCTTTGGCTACATTCTAAGTGCACTTCTTCTGCTGAATAATTGAAGCCTGGACACGAAAGACAATCTCGTCTTTCTCTTACTCCTTTCGTTAACTATGGGTTTTGCTCCTCCGTAGTGCATTAACAGATAAATCACAGACAGCAGGAACATCCCAGCACACTCCCTCGTACATCCAAACCAGACATTAAAAGCGCCACGGAAGGCATCTAACACGCCCGTTTTTGTGATTTGTGTGCCATGGTAGACTGGGTAATGGAGCGTGTTGCAGTGGAAAACAAGTAAGGCTAAAAAAACAAAATGATTCACTGTTACATCGTACCAAAAATGCACTAATGGGTTCAGGTGATTCTCCTTTGGACAGAACATCAGGACATTGGCTGAGAAAATTCTTGTTTTGGTGTTGATTGATACCAGACAAAGGAAATGAATTGCAGAACATCAAAAAAGAAAAAAAGAAATTTTACATATATATAT
>JAQMYM010000021.1:3782919-3805523 GCA_030014255.1 Parauchenoglanis ngamensis
AAAAATAAAGAAATAATTGAATTAGAAGGTGACCCCAAACTTTTGACCGGTAGTGTGTGTGTGTGTGTATATATATACACATTTTATTTGATTAAAAAAAAATTCTTTTTTTCTATATCTATATTTTATTTAATTTATTTTTTTAAAACCAAAACGTGAGCGCATGTCGGTTGATCGATATTACGGCTTCACCAGGGCTGATCAATCTCCTGGTCTGCACTTCTGAGCACTAAAGAGAACACAGTCTTATTTTCTACTGGTTGGGTGGGGGTGGGGGTGGGGGTGGGGGATCACCACACAGATGTTTGCGAATTCACAGACAAAAATTCTCCTAGAAAAAAGTTGGTGCAAAGAGGAATTAAGCACTTCCAGCAGCAAATGTGTCTTTCACGTCTCGTCACGTCCCTTCAGGGAATTGGATTTTCCACCTGGTGCGTTTTAGTCGGATTTGGTCCGAGTGCTGTGATGGAAAATCGCAAATGCGCTGACTAAACCGTACATCTCGCCACCTCTTTGTATTAGAGGCCAGATGAGGTCAACGGGAGATGAAGCTTATTTCACAAAGCTCAGAAAACATCAAGACAAAAACAACAAACACACAAGTAGATGTTAAATTCAAGTTTTAATATCCTCAGCTGTTCAATAAATTAACATTTACAGAATTAATACATTTATCAGGTGATAAGTAGTGTATTCTTCTATAGCATACTTTTAGTTTCGGATACAGAGAGCTTGTGAGAAATTACGAGCCGTACCTGAATGGGTAATTTTCCAGTGTGTGAACTACAAGAGAGTAGTTAGGGAAGGTGAGAGAAGAAAGGGATTTACAGCAGGATTTTGAGGGATCGAAGGAAGAAAGTTTAGAGGAACACAGATGTACAGATGTACAAGCGATACAGTACTGTCCGTTTGTTTCGTTCCTATTTCAGACTTCGGCATGAATGAATTATTTTCCCTAAGTGCTTCAGAGCTTCACTTCTTGCCAGCGATCCAGTTATTCCAAAACTGTACTTGTAAACATGTATTTATTATACATTATATTGAAAAACAAAACAACCTAGCACTAATGTCGCACTGAATAAGTAACACACCAAGTAAATAAAAATAAATAAGCCATGACTAATATGTTCAGTAAGATATGTTACTCAATACTATGATAAATGCCACAATATCCTATAAATACTAAGGCGGTACCTCAGCACAGCATAATGACATTTTCAAACGAAACACTCATTCAGTAAGAACCAGCCTAGACGTGGAAGAAAGGCACTCCAGAGCAGCTGTCTTTCTTCAAAACGCTCACGAATCCACTTTCAGAATGTGGCTTAAACAGCGACGTACCATTTCACAGTCAAACCAAAGCGCATCATTCCATTTCAAGGGTTTCGGCTTTTTTAGCTCGAACTGATTCCAGTGACTGCATGGATATTACAGCATATGCCTGACATGAAAGCAGCAAAGTGATAAATCACTGAACTCGCTCTCTCTGTCTGTCTCTCACACACACCAAACACCCTGATACTATTTTTAGCCCCTGATCCATGATGTGCCCTGGGATCTATTTACAATCTGTGTGTCAGACTGTAGTTACACCCTGTCTTTCTTTTATCACCCTGTCTCTTCCCTTTCTTCTTTCCTTCTCGCTTTGACTGAAGTGAGAGTGAGGATCAGTGCATGAGAACTAGAAACCCCAGAAGACATGCTGAGTCGTCCCCCTCTGTTTCTTCCCTTATTGTTATTCACTAATATGGAGAAAAATGTAACACTACGCTCTGCTCTATACGCAGCATTACAGAAACGACGCCATGCCGAGTAGTCATTACGTTTCTCCCTCTAGATTATTCTCCTTCTTGCCGTCATTACTGACTAAAAATGACTTCTATCTCGGCCGTTGCTGCTGAGCGGGAGTCCTGGAGGAGTTGATAGAGCGTTTCGATGCCTTCCGTTGCAGCCTTTCACGCTTTCCTCTCACTCACGCTGCGCTCTGTCTATTACATCTCTGTCTGCGAGTGCGCTGAAAAGCCGTTTTATGAAACAGTGAGAATCGTAACGCTGCCTCTGAGAGAGTAGAGAGGATGGCATGGAAGGCTGAAGCGAAGGCTTGGACCTCGAGGTTTAAGGTGCATTATATCGGTACTTTTTACAAGCTCACACTTCTGTGGTGCTGCTTAACGAAGTTTTCTCGATCCCTCTGAGGTCGTTCAGTCCCTGAGGCTCCAGTTGCTGTCTCTTTTCCCTGCTTGAACACACTCGCTCCCTCTTTCTGTCTCTCCCCCTCCCTCTCCTCTCCGACCACACTACTGACATCGCTCAAGTCGCCCAGGTGCTCCACCGAGTCGCACTTCTCCAGGTCCGAGGCGATGGTCTGCAGGCTGATGACGGACAGCGAGTCTGACCCTGCCCTCTCAGCCCTTTGGCCCCACCCCTCCTCCCTGTGCTTTTCGACCCACTGCCTGGTTTTCTCCTGATCTGCCCAATCGTTATCCAGCAGACTCACCCCGACTCCCCCGTAAGCCCCTGCCTGTATGATGCCCTCGGCCTCCGCCCCTACTGGGGAGCTCCGCCCTCCGCGGGCCCGGTTTCGCTGCCTGGCTTCTCGAGCGCGCCCCCTCTGGGCGTGGATCTGCTCGCTGATTTGTTCGAGGTTGCGGAGCGCGATGGAGTAGCGCGTCTTTACCTTCGCCACCCTGTCCTCCAGCTGGACCACCTTGGCCTTGTGCTCCTGCAATCCATTTCATCGACAATTAGGAATCAAAACTGTTGTTCACATCATAAACACAAAACCTGTACACATACATACTTACATACAGTACAGTATGAATGCATAATGTATCCATAATACACAATTATTGGCACTCATGAAAATGAGCAAAAAAGGACTGCATTAAATAAATATTAAACAATAATTTAAACTTTACCTGCTCTAACAAAAAAAAACAAAAAAAAGCAACCTCATTAGACCTAAACAAGGTGCTTTCTCTCAAACTGCCACCTGAAAAGAAGGGTTTAAATACATGCAAACAAATGAGGATTCTTGAAAATCATTTCTTTTTAATTTGTTCTCAGTCCCCTCAGGAACTCTGTTGTATTTTGTCAGCTCTGCAGTTGTTGTCTTCATGTCCTGTCATTATCTTTTCAGCTAAAGCTTTTTTCCTGAGGGAAAGCAAGTCCTGCTTCCTGCTCCACTTCAATACAAACCTTACAGAAAACTCTCTCATCTCATACCAAAGCGCTTAGCTGTGAAGTCTCTGCAAACAGTTTGCATATTTTAAGGTTATTGTAAGGACCCTGGCAGGGACTATAAATCAATATGTCTATCAGAGCAGCGTGCGCTCTGTTTGTGCGGTGAGGGGAAAAAAATACCTTTCTCATTATAAGAGTAATTTGTGCGAGCCATCTACCTCCAGGATGTGGTTGAACTGGGCTTTGAGTTCGAAGTATGGTTTAGACTTGATGATGACCCTCTTGAGAGCTTTCTGTAGAGTCTGCACTCGCGCCTCGGCCTCCTGACACAGCTGCGTGACCCGCTGGTGTTCTCTCTCGCTTCGCAGGCGCTCCTCCTCGGCCTCGTTCACCTGCCACGGCCACATCGCACACATCGGCGATCAGAGCTAAACGCTGCTTGGCTCATCAGCTTTTAATATTCATGCACCATTTACTGCAGCCGTATACTGTCAAAGTGATATACTTCTCACTGTACGTTGGCCTCTTTACGGTTATCGCCCTGAGGTTGCTTATTTTCCAATGAAAGCATGCCCTGAAGTGTTTTATTCCTCTTTTAATCACTGCAATTTCCCAACACTAATATGTTTTTATTTATTAAAGAATGATTGCATACTTTGTAGTCGCATAGTGGTTACACTTAAAATTGCGAAAAACAAGTCATTTCCTATTACTTCTTATATTATTATATTATACGGTCATTCCTTCAACAATGACAAACTTGAGAAAAATTCTACTTTTACATGTTAGCACTGTTAAAGCACAAGCTGCAAGCAGACCTGTGTGGAATCCAAATAAAGACATGTAACCTTGATCACTAAGTGCAGGTACGCATTAATCACCATCATTGATTGGTCCCTGAGAGCAAGTGTTTAAGCAGCAGGGGGTTGACAGAATCCATGGGAAAGCGTTAATGAGGTAAGAACACTTACCTCTGAAGGACTGTGTTTATTCCCTGCCCTCTCAGCCAAACGGCTTTATACATGTGGGCCAAGTAATTATGCTTTTCTAACCTTTAATATTTCATTATTTCTAGTGACTCACTTGCATCTACCAGGTGTGAACCGTGCATAAAGAAAGAGCCTGAATGTCGTGTTGGATGATGGCATTTTGAACTTTTGTGCTTTAGAAACTCTTCTGGCTTTTGTCAAGACAGATCGAAGCCTCTTTAAAATGCATTTCCCATCCAACCTCGACATTTCAGAAGGTATTTTACCTAGTTAGAAGGGTTTAAATAAGACGGAACGTGCTTAAGACAGTTCTGCATAAATTTAAACGTGCATAACCCTCTGTATAGTTAAGCTTTTACTGCTTTATTACTTTGCCTATTGCATTTATTGCTTATTATACCTTGGCTGTTGCGTGATTGAGCATCTCCTGCCAGGTTGGATCCAGAGTGTTCCTGTCAGCAAGGAGACCCTGCTCAGCCACGTACACCATTTCCCTCGCAGCCGTGTGCATGGAGACGGCCCGCTCGTACCGCAGCGCTGCTTTCTGCGTTTCCTGTTGGGCCTGTCGGTAAAAGCGACCCGTCGATCACACATCAACACACCGTCCATTAGTCATTCTAATAAACCTTTACCTGGAATGGTAAATCCTATACGTATATATTAAAGCATACACATGATTCTATGTTGTGCAAGGTTGTGAGCCAAAAACACTTGGATTAAAACTTTAAAAGAGAAAAAAAAAAAAAAGAAAAGCTGACTCGTCAGAAGAAGGAATTGCCGGCGCTGCAGTGAAAAGCCTCCAAACGATCAATAAATGGAGGGAACTTGTAACAGCAGACCATATTTCAGACGGCTAACTTAGTGGGAAAAAACGTCACTGTCACCGAGCATGATGTCTAACTCTGTTTGGGACAAAACGTTCCTTAATGAAGATCGATTCAGAGTTATGGGTTAAAAAAAAAACAAAAAAAACTTGCAAGACCAAACGATAGCGCCCGAAAAGCCTCCACGGATGCACAAGGTTGCTCCAAGTTTAAGGTCACGACAAAGAGATTGATGGCAGCTCCTGTTCGAGCATGGGCATAATTTTTGCCAAGATACGCTTCAGCTGTTCCAGGCAGGAGCAGGCCCTAAACCATTCTGTGCCCTGAATACCAATTCGGAACAGATTATACGGCAGCGGTAGCCAATATTGCCTTTAAAGATCTGCACTCCTACAGAATTTACTTCCAAATCCAATCTAATACAACTCAGTCGAGGTCTTCGGGGGGATCTGAGCAGCAGAGGCAGGTGCATTAGATTAGGAGAGGAAACTCAGTTCTTCGGGTTGTTAGATGCTCGGTGGTATGTTGGATACGCCCGTGATGGAGAATTTGCATAGAAGGAAAACACTACATCTTAATAAACACTTATTAGGCCTCAGGAATGGCCGGTTTATATCCTGGATAGAGCGTACTCGGAGAGAGGCTGAGCAGGTCAAACTTCAATCCAATTCTGTTTCAATCAAACAAACCAATTCTTTTTCAATTGTTTTCAATTACACCCCGTGGCCTCGGCTGAGTGTTTTCCACCAGCCCAATTACATGTTCGAGATTGGATGCTAACAATGCTAATGAAAAGTGATCTGCAAATCATATCTCGCGTTTGCCAGGGGTTAATCGTATTAAGGAACACATGGACTGCCTTGTCCCGTAATGATCATTAAGCCAAGGGATATTTTCTGGATCACTTTCTCCACGCTCGTTTAATGGAAAACATTATTATCATTCCCGAGCAGTGCGGTGACAAATGATCGGAACAAGCATTTCTGCAACTGGGATGAAATGGTGCACACTTTGAGAAAAACAAGACTCTTTCACGCACCTCTTTCGCTAGTCTACGGGCTTCGTAGTACGGCCGGGCTTTTTCTATGCACGCACCAAGCTGGGAGCCCTGAGCGTTGAGTTTGCGTGCTGACTCGGTGAGGATTTTCCTGTAGCTCGACCGTGCCTCCTTAAAACAACAGATTAAACAATGAATTATTATGACTGACGTAAGAAATACGCTTCACGCGTCTTAGCTTCACAATGTAACACAGTCTTGATCAGATTTAAGTGTCATGTTCTGCACACTACACTCTTAGGAAAAAGGTTCATCAAGGGTTCCTTTGTAGGTTCTTAAAAGGGTTCCAACATGGAATCATTTCTGAAAGGGAAACACTCTGGTGCGGGGATCTACATACAAAAACTGAGGGAAAACCCTTGAGGGTTTTAGATTTCTTTAAAAAATACTCATTTTAATTCATCACAATTACATGCATTATACACAATCCAAAAAGCATTGACCAAATTTTTGGGTGTCGTTTGCTTTTTTTTCTTCTTCTTTGTCTACCACTTAATTTTGACTTTTATTTTATACACGCACACTGGACACCTGCTCATTCATGCAATCAGCCAATCAAGTGGCAGAAGCACAACACAGCATAATCATGCAGATATATGTCAAGAGCTTCAGTTAATCGCCACATCAAACAACAGAACGGTTAAAAAACGTGATCTCAGTGACTTTTATCATGGAATGGATGTTGGTGCCAGTTTGAGCATTTCAGAAAAGGCTGATGATCTGGGATTTTCACACAAAACACAGAACAGAGCAAAAATCATCCAGTGAGCAGCGGTTCTGTGCAGTAGACACTTTCTTGACGAGAGAGGTAAGGGGAAAATAGTCAAGCAGATTCGAGCTGACAGAAAAGATGTAGTAACTGAAATAATCACTCGTTACACCCATGTTGAGCAGAAAAGCATGATATTTTTGTCTTCCACGATTGTTTCCGTGTCAGATGCCATAAATTCTTGCTGTGTCTTGGTCAGGAGACTGGCAACACTACAAGATTTAACCTATCATCATTCACGTCCTTGCGTGTCATCGGGGAAAGAAATGGTCAATCATGGCGACATAACGAGTGGCGAAGAACACGTTGTCAAACCAGGCAGAAAATTACAAAATATTTCTTATACGCTAGACTTCTTGTCCGAGTGTTATGGGGAATTCCAGATTCCACATCGCTGTTCTTACACTACAAGGCCTGTTCACTGGGCCCAACATTCATATCTGGGCCCGACAATGGAAATTTGCCAGCCGTGACAAAATCGTGTCAAACCCAGGCAGAGTTTGTATAGTCTGAGCCTGGAATTAGGTGTATATATGAATATAAGCAACAGATGAAGACTACAACTCCTACAGGAATCTGAAGCTACAGTGGGTCAAACTCACCAAAACTGGACCGATAAACACTGGAAAAATGTCAACTGGTCACTTTCCCCCAATCAGCAGTTTTAGACTGCCGGTAACCAACAATGCTATGGTCAAAATTCCTCACTTCTGATGTTTGATGTGAACATTACCTGAAGTACCGGACCTGTATTTGATTTTATGCACCACGATGCTGCAAAATGAATGAGCAGGAATACAGGTGTTTCTATAAAAATGGATTAAAGAACAGAAGAGTTACGTAAGGGCGCCATCACCCTTATCGTCGTCGTCATCTTTGGTATTACATACACATGATTCAAAGGGATATTGAACTTCCGCAATGTATAACACAATCTGTTATATTCTACAAAACATATATTCTCTGCTCGAGATAAAAAGCTTAGCATTTACTTCTCTGTTTACTCATAAATATCGAACCAGCATGACAGACGTGATGAAATGTTTAAGATTCAACCCCAAAGAGTAACTCACATCCAGCTGAAGCTCCAGTCTGTTTATTTCCTCACTCGCCTGGTTGAGATGCTCCAGTTCCTCCTATTATGAGAAGTTGCAGAACCATTATAAAGCAGTAAAAGCAAAAACAAAATACCGCAACAGACAGAAACAGATCCCTGGGAGCACGTTTTTGTTCTTGTAATCAAATTATGTTTTGCAATGCAATGGATAAACAAAGGCATTATTAGGTAAAAATGGTGTTTGATTAAAAAAATAAATAAATAATAAAAAAATAATAATCTACCTGTATTCTGGGGTCCAGTTCTTCGTCTTTGTACTGATCCTCCTCCTCCTCTTCATCGTCCCGCACCGTGATCCCACCGGTCTCGACACACCCAGTCCCGGATGCTGGGCCATTGCTGCTGACCACAGCGCTGTGTTTCCGCTCCTCCTCTGCCTCTACACCGGGAGTCTCTCCCCTCCAGTCCCCAGGCTCGGGCTCACCAGAACCGGGGGGATTCTCACGCAACCTCCCCGGCTCCATACGCGGCCTATAAGAGCAGACGCCGGCCCAGTTATAACAATAACATGCGATATGTATGAGAAGTGAAAATAAAATACAAATGATAAAATTTTACAAAGATATTTGGTTTTTGTGGTTTTTAAAAGAGTCCAGTTCTTGGTTAATTTTGAAAGGAAAATGTTAGCATGTTAGCTAGCTAGCTAGCTGGTTGCTATTGACAGCAGAAATTCCAGACCGTTACCCAGTGCTATCAAAACATGCTAGTATTTTTAATACCCAAAATGCAAGTAACTCAAAGACTAATAAAGTCATAATAATAATAATTCAGAAATGTTTACTACCGTTATGTGAGAATATTAAGACTCCTCTCATCCCCTGCTATCCCTGCTCGCAGTAGAAGTGTGTGTCAAGGATTTTCCCCCCTCATCTTGGAGGCTCCACTGGAAATAACCCTCTGCTTTCCAAATGGCACATTCTCAGTCATCCCCATGCTAACATGTCTAACACATGAGAATCAAACTCCTGACCAAGATATATTTGGAAGACTCCAACTGACACCATTCAGTGTTCATGATTAATATCATTAATTTAAATTCATGACTGATATACTTTTTTTTGCTTCATATTTAATGACTTTTCCTAATTTACTGGAGACAACTGGGTAAACACAAAATCAACATGATATTTTTCCCATGTCCTGTACACATGTTGTATGTATCAGTGATCATACATTGCTTAAATATCATAAAACATATATATTTTTAAATAAATCAATGAAAATTTTACACTTTTATTTGTTTTGTTTGATTTGAATGATGTTGAGGTCGCTACATGCAATTTTATAATCTTCAAAACACTTATCTGTAGTGGTGGGAAAACCACGGATAGTTCACACAACATTGGGAAGGGGAAAACATAATTCCCATGAGAACTTTGATGTTTCCCATCTATCCATTTTCTATACAATTTATCCATTGTGGATTGCAGGTGAGCTGAAGACAATCCCAGCTGACTCCAGGTGAGAGGACCTGGACAGGTCACCAATCTATCACAGGGCTAACACAGGGACGAACAACCATTCACACCTACAGGCAATTTAGAGTAGCCAGTTCACCTAATCTGCATATTTTTGGATTGTGGGAAGAAACTGGAGCACCCAGAAGAAACCCACACAAGCACTGTGAGAACGTGAAGCCATTAAAACACCAAAAAGAACTTTCTTCTGAATATTAAGACAATCAGAGATGTTTTATTCTGATTTGCATATTTTATCCATAGTAACATAAAAGGTATTCTGGATGTATAAGGGACGCTGAGGGCAATGTTTTATTTAAAGCATTATTTAGGTCGTCAACAAAGAAACAAAGTATCTGACATAAACTTGTGAAACAATTTTAATTATAATCATTTTCTGGAGCTTTAAATTGCTGGTGTCAAATTGACCCCAAGCATAAAAAATGTTAGTAAATTTGAACATAACAGGAGGGTTAAATTATTTGAACCGCTAGGGAACCTTGCAGTAAAGATAGCGCAGAACGTTCCCATAATGTTTCTGGTAATGTTTAATTTACTGTCCTCTCTCAGGAACCTTGCACTAACCTGGGATGGTTCAGAGAATGTTCCACTAATATTAATGGAACACCATCTGAATTAAAAATGTACTAAGTCATTACTAACTTTATATGTTACAAAGTTTTTAATTAACTATATGGAACTATCTAGATTACAATGATTTGGAGACTGTTCCTCTAACCTTTCAATAATACAAACGTCTCAGGAACCTTGTAACCCGGGATGATTCACAGAACGTCCCCTTAATGGTAATGGATCATTCTCTGAATTAATAACTTAATAAATGATTACAAAGTTTCTATGCTAGTAACTTTCTTATTATATGGCTCTATCTAGAGCACTGATAAGTACACAAAGGGAAACCAAATGCTAAATAAATGATCTGTGTTTGCTAGTTCAGCAATGATCAACTTTGCTCAGAAACCACAAATTGACTCACTGGGAACATATTAGGTATGTACAGGGCTGGCTTGTATAAATGGGCTTGCAGGGCTAAGCCATCTCTCTCTTTTAACAAAAACAAATGAAATGAGGGTCCATTTTTAGGATCCACATCGTCTTATTGCTGTTACCAAACTTGCAGTGGCTTACATTACTTTTGTGTCACCAAAAACACCAGGACTATTAACAGTCATGACTTCAAGTACACAGAATAGTATGAAGGAGATGCTGGGGCTGATTTCCTTTTAGCCCAGTCTGTACAGCATGTCCAAAAAGTCCGGAACCATCCAACCATCCATCCATTATCTATACCGCTTTATCTGTCTGGGTCGCGGGGGAAGCTGGAGCCAACCTCAGCAGACTTCGGGTGAGAGGAGGGGTACAAGTCAGGAACCAATGAAATTAAAACTACATTTAATTTTGTATTTATTGTTTACAACATACGTGCTACATGAATACCCTTACACGTTATGCATTTTCTCAGCTGCTTTATCAAGTTTTTGTGGATTCTGCTCAACATATTCAGATCAACATATTGTATTTGCTCAACATATTCCCACTGGTCCCCGAGTTTTCAGACACCCTGTAGATCATTGATAGCCGTATGTTACACTTCATGAAGCCGCACTAATTTTCAATGTGAACTGGGGCTAAACTATTTGATCCTGCTTGTCATCAGCGGTGATTGCAGAGGCGCACGTGAAATACAATAACAGGCGTTGTAAACAAGAATGTGGTGGCTTACTTTCTCAATCAATGCTTTTGGAGAAATTAGAAGTAAACAGACTATAAAAACATTGAACAAAGTACAAATTACATAAAAAAAGCCATGTGTTTTCTGTGGTCTGAACAAAAGAGCTGGCAAATTACAAACACAGTTTTTCAGTTCATGCTTGCCATTTTGAAGGCCAGGATTACATTCAAGAGCAGCACAGTGGTGTGGTGGACCCACAGGCAGCTGAGATTGGCTCCAGCTTCCCCATAACCCTGACAGACAAGCCATCACTGGGAATATAGTCTCTATTTACGTAGGCAAAATCTCTTTCCTTTGGGGTAATACATTTTTATTCATTTCCACTGAAGGAAACCATTAAAATCCTTAAATATTTACTCTGAATTTATTTTGTGAAACAGTGCTTCACTATAAGAGATGGTTACAAGTAGAACTCTTAATTATCCAAAAAACCCTTTTTTGAAGAAGAAGAAGAAGAATGACGTCATCACATATACATTTCAGCAATGCAAAAAACACATATTGAGGGCCACCAGCTTCATGGTACCCGGGCTTGTACCCTGACCTTCTGAACAGAAACCCGGCGACACAATTGAGCCACCATGAAATCATTGCTCCTAGACAAATATTTGCTTGTTGCGTTTACTAGCATCCGACAAATTTTCTGTATAAACTGGAAGAGAATCAGTAATGACAAGAGAATTAATAAACAAACCAAACTTTTTATTTAAGTACAAATATTTCACATATCTTATTCTTTCATTTTCTATCAGTTTCCTTAAGGAAAATGGAAACGTGTTAAATGCGCATATGCAGCAATTTAGTTCAGTTCAGGCCTCGCTTGCCATCATGGCACCATCTGACCCCTGTGGAGTCTGTTCGTCCTACGTATGACTCTTCTGTCTCTTCCAGAACCTCTTAACCTCGCTGTGTCCATGTGGTGTCACCACCATGACCCTGTGCTGTGGGTTCTGCCACACCAGCACTCCCAAACCCTGTAGAAAGATATGCAGTTAAACATGCATGAATAAACACATGCAGCACATGCTCAGTGCACTGTACTCAATTACTCAATTACACTGTGCTGCTAAACAAGAAAAAGGGTGTGAATGAAGCTTCAGTAATGCATGAAGTGTGTTCAAATCTCAGAAATTCTTACACCGCACCTGCTCAGCTCTGTGCTAAGATTATATTTCATCTCATCTGTAAGTAACTAAGAAATAAATAAACTTTATACCATGGTTCTCAAATCTTATTGGTCAGAAGGTGTCGATTCATTTTCAGTACCAGCAGCTTTGGTATTTATAGAGCACATGTAATACAACATCCGTTGACCAGAGTGCTTTACAAATTGATCTATATAGGTCTATACGAAATATTTTCCACCAGTGAATGTTCTCAACTGTGGTAGACAAGAACATCTGTGAACATACAGAAACACACAAATCATACACACACACACAATTTGGATTTGACCATTTTCAACTTTGACAAGAGTGTTGTCTCCAAGGTTTATATGAATGCGCTCGTTCTGATATTTTCTATAATAAACAGCTACACGAACGCTCCACACAGATTTCGGTCGTATAAGAAGAGTAATGGCCATTTTCCATTGCATGGTATCGGCTCAACTCGTGACGTGTGTTGACGTGAAAACGTTGCTGACGACTGATTGGTCAGAGAATCGTCGCGATCACTGCGTCATCACTGTTCATGGACATGAACAAACCCTCCATTTTTACATAGTGTTATATTTATATTATTATTTATTAGGGAAAGTTTTGCTGCGGGTAACTTTAAGATTAGCTGGTCTATACTGATATTTCACCTAACCCTCTGTACGTAAAACCTAACTTTTAGTAAGGACGGACGGAATCCTGCTGCAGTCCGAGCAATGCAACGGCATAAATGTTTGATTTATTATAAAACCCGGGTCAACGCATTACATTCCCCTAAGGGATTAACAGAGGTTTAAGCAGAGTATCAGTACACGCTGGCTAATTTTAAACAAGTTAGCAAAAATTATGTGTGCCGAACGGGGAACTGAGTCCGTGTCCTCGAGTTGGAAGCGCTGTGTGCACCATGACACCACCTGACGCTGCAGTACCACGATGAACAGACAAGGTTTTAATTTTATTGGTCAGTTCAGTGCATGAAGAGAAGGATTAGTAATGTTTCTGTGTGTGCCACATTGAAGAGGACGTCACGGCAGTTTCGTGTGGCGTCGCTATGACAACCAGCTACACTGAGGGGGTAGTGGAAAACCAACTACTGATACCAAAAGCGAGTACAGTCGAGTCAAATCGGTACCATGCAGTAGAAAAGGGCCATAAGACACTTTGGGAAGATCTGTTATTGTATAATAATCACCATCATGGTGGTAACAGTAACGCTCCTTGATTATTTTCCTGTAACAGCAACACCCCTTATTATTATTACTGCTTATATCGCTTGAACATTATGGGTGGTTCATTTTAAAGCACGGTTTATAGTGCTACAGTGGGTCATACAGAGAGAAAGGAAGGATAAATTTAGCCACCAACCTGAGCTCTATCCCGCAGAACCTCAAAATCAGCCTGTGACAGGAACTGGTTGTACAATACACCTGAAACAAAGAGCAGAAACAAAGAGAGTGTGAACGGAGAAACGGAGGAGTTTGAGGAGAACGGTGTAGCTCTCAGCAGTATTCAGCGCCAGTATTCCTATTAAAGGGAATTATATTGCGAGAATGCCTATTATTGCTTAACTCCGCCTGAGTGCCATTGACATTCAAAGGTCACAGGGGAAAAGTGTGTAATAGAGACTTCATTCTCCTCAGTAGCTTTTGTGGATGTGATTTGTCACGCTTGTAGAAGCTTCCTCCCAAGCACATTCAATTCACCTCGGACTAAATTGCTTCCTCGTATACGATACAGCGCCGGCCACTTCATACATAGCAAGACGGCAGCAAGTCATCCAATCATAATACCATCAATCCCGTATAACTAAGATTTCAATAAAGCATTCGGCCCCCGAACTCAAACGTCCAGAGGTGACATTTTAAGACGGCGGCCTACCTTTGTTTGTCCGCACGATGCTTATACAAATAAATCTAACAACGGTTCATCCGTTCAGTTTAGCGGCACTGATCAGGTCACAGCAAGATCACGCCTCAAATCAAAATTGACTCGTTAACAGTGCTGTTCAAAATAAAGGTCAAAACAAACAGCAGTCAGGTTTGCACTGATATCCAGATGAGCTCTTGTCAAACCCACATCGCTTAGTTGCATTTTTCATCCACATATGACACACCAGATACTTTCAACCCTTTATTAGTTGACTCAGGTGTGATGGAGCAGAGAAAGCACATAAAAAAAGCACAATGCACGGCAGTGACAGTGGGCGATAGGGCACAAATATATCGCTATAGCTTTATATGTTTATATGATGACAATTTCACAATACAGAAAACAACAGTAGGGGGAAAAAAAACTTTTGATAACATCCACTATACCAGAGATACTCTTAGAGGCGAGATTTCAATCTTCGGGTGAAAACGCGTCTCGGCTGTGAGGTCTTCGAGGGGAAACCAGAGGCTGCTCTGTATGAACGGAATCCTATGGGAGAAGTGGCTCGGTACCCTGAACAACCTCCTATTTTTGTTAGCAAACAATGGGTTTCATAACAATTAGGCTACTTCTTTGATGATCTTTCGCATCTTATCCATAGACTAGCAAATTATGAAGCCATCTGCTAAGATCTTATACTAAAGAATGATCGTTTTGTGAGACCAGATACAGTTGGAAGTGTTCACGGCGACTCTACACTCGGTCATGTAGCCTACTACGTACGTACAAAACTGTAGCCTAATAAACAAACATTTACATTTCTACCGCATTAAAGGAATCAGGAATCTTTACCGCCATGTGCTCAAGGCTATCAAAACTCTGCTCTGCTTTGTAGTCCCAAAAATTATACCAAATGTAATACAAATGTAGGAAACGGGAGAATGTTGGGCGATGTCGGAAAACTGATACCACCGGCGCAGGGCGATACACGTCAAAGGGAAAACTGCGAAGATTACTATCTCCCACACATCTCTGAGTACATCGTAGCACTGTCGAATTCTCAAATCTGATTGGTTAGTGTAAAGAGTTGACTCATTTTCTATAACTGGCATGTGTACAGCGGATGCAAAGCATAATCTGAGACTAATGAACATTTTATTTACAGGAAAGTCTTTTTTTGCATTTTTTTCGTTTTGTTAAAATCTATTGGGAAAAAGTGCAGACGGTGAGGAAGTGACCGTTTACAGCTGCTATAACATAAGTAATAACAAGAACCAGCTTGTTTTGTGGATGTTCCATGATTTTAAATGAACCTATAAATGGATACAAAGTACGACGTGTCACTCTTTAACAAATAAAAAATGGCCAGTGCTGGTAAACTGCTGTGTCGTAAGAAGAATAAAACTGTTCTGTTATTGTAAAATGATCCACTTGAGGGTGGTAACAACATCTCCTTTTCACGTCAGGCAGATCACACCATATCATTGTTGATTATTTTCCCGTAATGGCACATGCCTATGTGTTTTGTTCCTTAAATATTATTTAATGTTTACATTTTTTTTATGTTAAATGTCCCAGTTGTAATGTAATGCAATGAAATATAGTTTTTATGCTTTATATATTTAAACTTAAAGTCATTGATCCTGGAGAAAGTTGCTGATATCATATTTGGACTTGACAGCCAAACACACCACCCTTCAGAGGCTCCGCCCCCCATATTTATAGATGTGCATTGCCAAGGCAACGGCACCTGATCTTAACCTCACCCCTTCCCTCGTTGCTGATTGGCTGGAATAATGTTGTGCCTTGGTGTGAGAATATCCCTGTAGACAGAGCCAGGGTTGTGTACGAACACTGGATTTTCTTTTTCAGCACACGCACAGAACGGAAAGCTAGCGGACTGGCTGAATTTGACAAAAAGTGTTTTGGATTACGACCAATGACGAATTACATTTGTAAATTACATTTTAATCCATTTTATAGCTTACTACTGTACATCACTCAACACTCAAGTTATACATTTACTACTACTTACTTATCGTTTTTATATCCTGTAGTATACGTTCTCTAGCCTACGTATCATGATAGACATGAGACAAAATGCTCTTACCTTCTGTAAACTGCAGCCGATCTCGTTCGAGCTCCCACAGTCTGATCTGGTCTGTGATGGTCGGAGGAAGCACCGGAGTCTGAAAGAACGAGAAAGGAAATAAAAGATCTTATCATTTGATTACAGGAAAAGAAAGAAAAGGTGTCCATGTAGGTGAGAGAAAACATATGAAAAAGCTACCTGTTTGAGCATAACAGGATGTGCTCTGGTCCTCAGGAAGTGGATGATCTGATCATAGGACACAAAATGGGTGTAGAAAGTATGATTCACATTAACAAACATAACTGAATGTTGATTAAATCAGGAATTAATATCTGTAAGACACACTGTGGTATAAAATACAGACAGGTATTGTGCGTGATTCACAGCGGATATTGAAGGCAGCTTACTGAAAGTCTACCAGCTCTGTGCACTTGACTGTGAATAATAATAGTTGCCATGTGAGCGGAGTGCCGTGTTCTAGCGGCAGCGGTACTGATGTAGTGCTAAAAGGATTTGAACAGTCGGTTACACCTTGGGAGAATCTGAACACTGTAGATCATATCACTGATCATCTGAAGCATCACAACAGCAAGTCACTTGTAGAGCCCTGTAGCTCTCGTATAAGAGTTGCACTTCATGAAAAGTAATAAACTAAACCTTTTTTTATCCCTATAAATACAGCATGAGTCTGCCTGGTTATCTGTCTGCGCAGTTGCAAACTGTGTTCGAGGAAGAAATGCTGGCCAATTCAAACACAGTGTCCGTGTCAGTGCAGTTTGGCGTAATATATTCTGTGGTACTCTGTGAATATTGACACTGCAATCCTAAGGGCTCCGTTCTGACTCACTGCTCAAATCTGATTTTTTTTCTCTTTTTGTTGTTCATGTCTTATTTAGTGCCTGTATCTAAACTACAATGACAAGCACCTGGTGGTTACTGTACAACCGTGTACACACACACACACACACACACACATATATATATATCTACACAGAGTCAGCCAAAACAGATGTACAAACACTCCAGGAACATTTCTATACATAAATGTCTGGACGCTAACGGCCAATACCTTGAACACCTCTTGTAACTGTAGAGGCCAAAGCTAACTCGTATTAATCTCGTGATGTCTCAGAAAATTTAGTATTAAAATGCTTAGACAAATTTTTCTTTTCCTGAAGTGTGTATACATTTTTGCTTCCTGACTCTGTACATACGCACACGTTCACCCCAGTTTCTTTGGCTTGCTTCAACATTTTTGACTGCTGCGGTCCCCAATAAATATAGCTAGCTGATGTTATCTATATGTTTAATGTTAGCCAAGTCAAATGTTAACTGATAGATTTTATTTCACAGGAAATAAAAGGTCTCCATTCTCCTTATTATTAGGACGCATCTTTCATGCAGGAAAACAGATTTGACACAAAAACACCAGCTGAACGATTAACAGAGAAGACTGAGGTGGAGCTGCAAACATATGAGCTCTTCTGCGCTCAGCTATTGGAAGGGGGACGGGGGACTCATCTCTCCAGGCCAGAACGACCCAGCGCTCCATTCAAGTCAGTGAGGCGGTCCGTGGGTTCCTGCTAAATTTCGTCTGTGACGTAAAGTGACACGCCCACCCATGAGTCCGGAACTGTACCACTTTTAGATCGAAGATCTTTGTTACTAATATGAGATGCGGGAAGGGGGCGGGGCCTCCAGGTGATTAGTTAATATTGGCGAATTCAAAAAACCTACTCAAGTGTCAATCATTCCAGATTCATGTGTCAATTTATTCCTCTGCTGTTTCCACTGGGGCTCTTTTGCTGTATTTCTGAGTGATACCTCAGGACAGTCAGTGAATCAGTCACTTAATCGGTTTTTAATAAGAGCTACTTTTAGTCCGGCCTGCTGTGCGTTAGACAAAAAATATATACTGGACCTGTTGTGCTGTGATGCCGTTAGCAATAGCCTGCTGTACAGACTCTCTGGTGAGCTGCGCCACAACCACGTTAGGAAACCGATACAGCATCTCGCTAAAGAGCGCAACCAGAGCGATCTGCAGCTCAGAGTCTGAGAGAAACAACACAAGGGCTTTCAGTATGCATGATGTGACAAAAAAACCATAAGACTTTTCAACAACCATAATGTAGCATCATGATATATAGGTTCACCTGCAAACCAATGGGACTAATGATTATTGTAGTTTAACATCTAGAAAAGAAAATAACACCGTAGACGAGAACGGCGGCACTATTTTACAAATTTCCAAACAAATCAGCTCCTTTCTAATTTCCCAGTGTTATTTCTGAACGTTCGTCTTTAACGCCCACCGTTACCTCATACGCACTTGTGTAAGCGTACACGCGATAGTTGGTTTCTACAACAATGAAACCAGAGTCCCCTGTTCCTGTTGAAGGCGTCAAAGCAGCAGATGAGGAGGAGGATGAAGGGTTGGCAGTGACTCCTGCAGCCAGAGTTATAGCCAGTCTAGTGGGGTAGTACCTCCTCGACTTCCTCTGCACAAGCGACACAAACATGAAGGAGCTGTACACGCTCAGAAAAATACCTATTAATACACACCACTTTATTCACAAAGTAAGGAATGATCAGAAAGAAAAAAAAGTGTAAGAGGGGGTGAATTGTAGTTTATTACTATTTTCCTATAATAGCATGTTCCAAAGTCTTTTACTCCTCTTCTGCCACAGCAACTTGCCAACAATATTGGATTTATTAAAACAAACCCACACATTGTCCTTTTTATCAACTTATAGCTATATTTGTTTTGGAAGGTCCGCAAAACTGGTTAGTTCCTGCTATCGCGGATTATAAAAGATTAAATCTCTTTTTCTCTTGAAGGTTAATAAGATTTACAAAAATGCCCACTGTCAGGCTACTGAGAAACCACAAAGACTTTTCCCCATGGTGGACAACTTATGAGACTATTTCAAGGCACGAACACTGGAGACTCTGTCCAAAACTATTAAAAGTCGGGTAGGTCATTTTTTTCAGGAGCATTTTTTATTCGATTATATAGTTGATAAATCAAATGCTCTGACAATAAAGAGAAAAAAAAATCCATCATCTGTGGCAGTCGCAGGGCTGTAAAAAGCCCGTCCGATCATTTCATTCACTCCAAATGAAATAATTAGATGGCCTACCTGCATGCACTGGGCCCACGCACTCATCGTACATAACTGGAGTCTTCCACAAGGCTAGGCAGACATATTTCTAAAGCTCAGCAGCTGCAACTACTAACCATAGCCATGTTGATCGTTTTCATCCATTATGATGATGACTGGTGTTTCATACAAGTGAACGAGACATTAAGTTGCTGGATTTGACGAACACGCAACGCTTTCCACTCTCTTTCTTGGACTGGTTCTCCGGCAGTAGTCAGGCAGTGCGCATTCATGTGTTTTGGAGGAGCGGCTTTAGAGGGAGGGCTGAAGGACTTTTCGGTTGGACACTTTCAAAATCTAGCATACACTTGCTGGTTTCGCCGTTGTCGTCTACTCTGGCTTTAAACATCTCCTCACAGAAGATTTACAATACCATAACAACACTTATGCCCTTTTCTTTGTTAAATAACACGTTTTTGTTATTAGTCTTAGATTATGTGGAGCCTCTTCGACACGACTCACAGCGAGTTAACAGTTACCATAGCAACCATAATGCATTACTATAATAAACCTGTGAATAAACCCATCTTGCAGCCTGAAGAACTGTCAGAGATGCTGTCATAGAACATAATCATAGACTTGTATTACTATATCAGACATTTTTCCTGCACACGATACTCTATCACACTCTATACATGTTTTTAAAATGCTATATTAGCATTCATGAACCTTCCCAAAACCTTCTAACAGTCTCCTGGATGAATATGACCTTCTCAAAAAATCTTATAACATATGCTGCTATATATAACATTTTCTCCAGCATGATGACCAACCTTTCGTTGGAAAACAAGGCCAAACTCTCGTAGGTGCTGCAGAAACGTCAGTAGAGACTCACTCATGCCCTCGACAGAATAGTCCTGTGATAACAATATAGAAATAATAATTACAATAACTGCAAAGACAATTACATTAGAAGATTAAGTTTGTGCGTCACAGGCACAGTGGACTAAATACAGCATTATGTAATGGTTACAAATACACTGAGCATTAGTTTTGGGTTACTGCAATGGGGAAAACTTAAGCCTAGTACAAAATACAAAAAACAAAACAAAACAAAAAAAAGGTGTGGAATAGTTCAATAAAGTAAGCATGGAAGAAAGACTGAGAATGAATGAATGAATCTCATGGAAATAATATTTAAGATTTGATAATGTTTATGATACATTTAACTTTAATGCAACAAATCTTCCCAAATCAACCTTTTTGGCTACATTACTTATTTTTATTGGTGTAAATTTTCATAGGAAGGAGCTATATAGAAAAATACTGAGTGACGGGGTGGTGTGATGCAGCCTGAAGGGAAGCAGGGTCACTGATACCGCTCCAAAGCTCATCACTTTCTTATGACAAGCTATATTTTTTTTATTGAATAATGAGTTTTATTCCTCTCATACCAATGATTTTTTTTCCTGCAATTACAGTTTGAATTTATTTCATTATAGAGAATGTTCTTTTTTATAATTCATAGCTACATATAACCAGTAACCTTTTTCTTGATGTTATAACAGCTATAAACCATCATTATTTCACCAGCCTCTCTCTTTTTTCTTGAGGTATAATGATACATCATTTTAAAAAAGACATATGCATGTTAGTTATTTCCATGAGATGCTTACTAGAGTCACGACATTTCAGTGGTTGAATCGAAAGAACTGTTCTGTTGGACATATAGCGCACTAGCACCAGCGTGTTACAACCAATGTAGTGAGCATAAATAATAAATAGAGAGCAAATCTGGAATTCAGCCTCACTGTGTGCACAAAAGGTAGCTGATTTTTCCCCTTATGAAATGTAATATTAAGTAAAATATCTGTGGTCAACTTAAATATTTTAAGCAATGTAAACGTATTTTTCCAGCCTTAACACCTAACTGTAGTCGCTTACTGTCTTGGTCAGAGAACTCGGATGCTTAAAGTGAATACTGACCCTGCCGAGGGTGGAGAAACTCAGCTGGAAGAGGAAGGAGAGAATCTCCACAAGGTCCATCCCTCTAGACTGTAAGAGGGAAAAATTCAGAATACCAAAAAAAAGAAAGACGCAGTTTTATTTTCACTTTACAGATAAACAGGTAAAATATGTGGAGAACAGACCTGCACTGTTTTGAGGTACTGCAGGGTGAAGTACCACAGCTGAGAGGCGGTGTCGAGTAGCAGAAACTGAAACCCAGCTGAAGTGATGCACGGTGCTTCACCAGCCTCACTGACAGAGCATGCAAAGCAAAGGCACATTATAATCTTTGCTGTCGCTGCAGTTAAATAATAATAAAAAAAGACAGAAATCCTAGACAGATGTGAACCTCTTCATGAGGCCGGCCTGGATGAGGAGCTGAGCGAGGTCCTGGCTGACCGCGGCGCTCGGGGAGCCCACCATGAAGTGCAGGATGACCTCCCAGCGCTCCATGGCATAGCGGTCCAGGCTCTCTACGTCCCGCGCGTGCCGATCAGGGCCGAGACTGCTGCCCTCGTCTGCCCATGGCTTACCACTAAAGGACAGGAAAGAAAAGCGGAGGACATGAATAATCACAATTTTGGCTCAGTTCCGAATTTTGAAAGTCTGAAATGCCCTAAGAACAGAGTTCATCATACGCTGAACAAAAGATTTGACCCTGTTTTTATGATAAACTAAAAGAAAAGTTGTGACTTTGGAAAAGTACAAGTTCACTCATCTCACCCTCCGAGCAGCGCAATCCTCAGGTTATCTTTAAACACAGGGTTGAGCACGAAGCCCTGAAGGCCTCCTTGCAGCTGCTGGCTGTGCCACAGTCTCAGTCCAGTCAGCACAGACACACACTGGTCATGATCCCTGCAACACAGCTGGAGCTTAGAAATAAAAGGTTTGATTTTGACCTTTATCTTAGCTTGAAGGGAACATGGATATCAACTCACTTTTGGCTGTCTTTTTTCACCCACAATGCCACGGCTGCCTGCGGGAGAGGGTGATCTAGGAACAGCATTCGCATCACATAATTCTTTGCCAGAGATGGGAGCTCCCTGATGAGAAATTAAATGGGAGGTGTTAAAGCGCACAACAACTCTAGTCTCTAGACTAAACTCAAGTTCTTATTGAAGTTATAAAAATGACAAAGTAACGTTTTATAATTCCATCCATTATCTATACCACTTTATCCGTCTGGGTCGTGGGGAAGCTGGAGCCAATCCCAGCATCTTCGGGCGAGA
>JAQMYM010000021.1:3818006-3834838 GCA_030014255.1 Parauchenoglanis ngamensis
GGCACCCTGGGTGACCCGGGGATCGAACCCAGGACCTTCTTGCTGTGAGGCGACAGTGCTAACCACCGCACCACCTTCTCTGAACCATTATCTTTATTTCTCCTTTTATCAGCATTCGAGTGAATAACGACCGTAATTTCATGACTCGGCCTGTCAGTATCGCGGAATGACGAGCCACGGTGTTAAAGCACCGCGCCGAACACATCCAGGACGTAATGCAGTCTAAATACTCGATTTTACACCCTCAAATGTCTAGTTCACTCGCGCACCACAGATTTGCGCTTCAAGTGTGAAATGAGAGGGGGACTGCAGGGCTTAGAGCACCATTTTGGGACCGAGCCAGCACACTAAAGCACATCTGCGTGACAGTTTTCCATTACTTGTTAGCTACATTAGCCTGCAAAGCTGAAAACAGAAATGGTGGACAACAAACAAGTCTTGGCTGATCGACTACGTTTGAGGAAAATGTGTGTAAATTAGATTTGTGCGTACTGAAGTATAACCAAATATACACACAGAGTCAGGGAAGAGAGCAGGAGTTACAATCAGGCTGCAGAGAGAAGAGAACAGTCAGGCCTGTATTTGAACTTGTGAGTAGGTTAACGTGTCTAGATATGAGACGAGGCCATAAGCAGAACAGCTGCACTCCGGTCAGGGTAGACAGAGGGTCGAAACTGTACGCTGCCTGCAGGTAAGTGGAGTGTGGAACATTCAGCGACGAAGCGAACAGTGTTGAAAGCGGTGTTGAGAAGTGTCTCTACTGTCCGCTATCGCATGTACAACACTGTTTACTGGTCGCTAAATGTTGCTCTCTCACGTAGCCGTGCGAGTGTGTTGTAGTCTAATATACACCGTCAGCCAAAACGTTTTCTTCTCCTTTTATTACAGTTTAATTACTACTTGTACATTATATGCAGATAAGAACTGATGCTCCACGAGTGATCTACATCTTTGTACTGGAGAGTAAGGAATCACTGATGGGAATTCTCTGCTTATGAGTCGAGCTTGGAGGTCTTGACCACTAAAATTGCACAGTGTAAAACTTCCTATGCTTAAGCCTATAGATAAGAATCACAGAAAGTCCTGCTGTCCATTATAAAGCAAATATATATATATATATATTTGAAGATTTATATATTACAGGAGCATTTGACTTGTTAACCCAAAAAACCTTTTTACTGGCTGTGTGTATTAGCTGTTATTTCAGTAAATGCCTGGGCTGCACTACCAGATTTATACAATTCAAACTCGTGTTGAAGAGACTGGTTAGTCCTTCAGTCATCACACGCGTACATTACAAGGTTTACCCAGGATAAAGCACCACAAATGTTTGGATTATTCTCACAGACTTGGAATCTTTAGCAGAACGCAGAACTTGCCGTGAGCAAACATGACAGCAGATCAAAACAAACATTCAGCTCAGCTCTTATTCCAGACATGATGTCAACATTGCATTACCTGCGTCTAAAGTCAGAACAACATTCGAGATCATTGGAAAAGGCAAAGCAGACTCAAAGTCAGCCTGATCATCATCTAGTGTGGCCCTGGCATAAGGAATTTAATCGTATATATTTAGAAGATTTTTCTCAAGTCTGCTTTTATTACTGTGAGGGATGGGGAGGGGTGTCTAACCCCCATCCCTTTCTTCTGCTTCTCCTCTTCCTGTTTCACTCACCCTTGTCTACTCCTCACTCCCCTTCCTTTCTGAAACCCTCAAACGTCCCTGTCTTGCCCCACATAAATCCCACTTTCTAAAATTCCATTTCCTGCTTAAATCTGTTCACCCTGCACCTGCCCCTTTCCCCTGTCCCCCCCCGAACCCGCCCTGCACCTCAATGCCTCCTCATCCACTGGCCATCAAAGCCCATGGAGATATTTGTGGACGATGAGACCAAGCTGACCCTGCACGGCCTGCAGCAGTACTACGTCAAGCTGAAGGACAACGAGAAGAACAGGAAGCTGTTCGATCTGCTGGACGTGCTCGAGTTCAACCAGGTATCCCGGCGTACACACGACAGCCTAGCTTTTCGAGCCCTGTTTCCCAATCCTGAGTCTTTTAGTCTCAACATCTTGGATCATGCTGCCAGTCGAATTTTAGAGCAACAGTATGAGGTTTTTCCCTCCAACTCCAACCACTCTGCTGAAAGAATTTCCTTATTCATCATTGGTGTATCTGTATAATCACATTCACACGTAAATTTGAGCATAATATCTTAAGGACCCGAGCATCTTTAATAGCTAGACTTTCGTAAGTAAAGTATATTCAATAATCATAATTGCTCATTCGTGAAACTCGTACAATTATACGAATAAATATTTCAATTCATGCACCTGCTGTATATTTATATATTGATTTAAATACATCTGACCTATTGGACTTAAATAAATAAGAACCTAGGTCATGTTCCATAAATTTGGCTGTATTCTGTTGGGGCGGAGCTAATTTCTGGGCCAGAAACAAATGTAAATACAATGCTTGAAATAAGAACGCTAGTAAAATCTATTTCTAAAGCACTGTTACAGTTCTTAGTTTTTTTTTTTTGGTTTCTTTTATTTTATGGTATTATTACAGATCAAGAATTTAAAGATTACATATGGCGCCTTTAAAAGGTTTAATACTACAACATGATTACATTTCTTATGAATAAACAGCAGCTTTCTTTTCTGTACAAAGAGGATGTGTTGTTTACTGTGTAATAAGCGATAAATTATATGATTATTTCATGATGTAAATATTTTTCAACATTACAAAGTGCACCTTTAAAGTTTTATGAGCTATTTGGTAATCAGCTCGATCCTGTGATTCAGGGTGTGATGGAGAAGAGGAAGGGCCAGGATTGGGAAACTGGGATAGAAATCTGGTCTGCTTGGCCGTAATAAAGCCTTAGTATAAATTAAGTGATGTTCTCGTTACAAATACCGCCGGCTCGTGTGTTCTGGCTGTTGTAGGTGGTGATCTTTGTGAAGTCAGTGCAGCGCTGCATCGCTCTCGCTCAGCTGCTGGTGGAGCAGAACTTCCCCGCCATCGCCATCCACCGAGCGATGCCTCAGGAGGAGAGGTGCGACACCGCCTCAGCCGCACTCTCACACCACCTCCGTGCTTCATCACTGTCATTTCCTCTGCAGTAATTTGACATTCGGTTCCCACAGGCTCGCTCGATATCAGCAGTTTAAAGACTTTCAGAGGCGCATCCTCGTGGCCACTAACCTGTTCGGCAGAGGAATGGACATCGAAAGGGTCAACATCGCCTTTAACTACGACATGCCTGAGGATTCAGACACATATCTGCACAGGGTTGGTCTGCACTTAGTAATGAGTGATATGGTCATTTTATTGAGATATAAGCAAGCGCCTGCAATTAATTATGCAAAGTAATGATATAGTCAACAAACACAATATTATTATAGTAGCTGTGTTTGTGGTATTTACTACTACAGAATTACACTTCAGCATTTGAAAGTCATTTTTAGTGTCATTTATTTAAGTTTAAATCTCAGAAATGCATCATATATTTCAATATTTGTAACGTTTTAATAATCTTAATATTGACTACATATAGTATTTTATAACGAGTCTTGCTCTCTGAACTCTCCTGCTTTCTCAGGTGGCCAGGGCGGGCAGGTTTGGCACCAAAGGTCTAGCCATCACGTTCGTCTCGGATGAAAGCGATGCCCGAACGCTGAATGACGTTCAGGACAGGTTCGAGGTGAACATCAGCGAGCTTCCGGAGGAGATCGACATCTCATCTTACAGTAAGCGCTGCACGACCTGCTCCTTTCTGAAGAGCTGGGAGAGCTGTGTAGTGAAGATGAGATGAACAAGATTTGAATAGTATTACTGAGCCAAACAGTTTGCCTTTTGAGACACGCGGTTTAAACTGATAACCCCATGGCCGTGTGTTAAACAAGCAGCGTCTTATGCTAAGCGACTACATTCGGTGTAAGAGGAATATCTTGTCAGTTATTTTGGGTGAAATGTTGATTTAATATTTTACATGAATGTGTGTAAAGTTTTAACCGTTTTGCTCACATCACTACGATTTTAATAAACTGCAGTGACTCATGTCCTGTGATTCGTCAGTCTGGGAAAACCCAAAGGATGTCTGTAAGTTCTGGAATCTGGAAAACATCATGAAAATCCATGTTTTAACAAACATTTTTTTGCCACCTCAACTTTAAATCCATTTCACCAAAATGACAAACGTGGTGGTTAAAGCGGTCAGTTTGCCTGAAGATAATGTCAGTAAATGTCACCCTTAGATCAAGTTTTTGTAGTGAAACAGACTTAATCCTGATCAGTTACCTGCTCAAAAAACCCCACAGTCACAGAACAAACTCTTTAAACTCAGTTTGACCTTTTGAGCTCGTTTTACTTGTGTTGTACACAAAAGAGACAGTCACAATTTCATCGTGTGAAGGTTTTTCCCAGGACAGCATTCATATACTATATAATCAGCCAAAAAGAGTCAGCCGAAATAAATGTACACATAAATATCTGGAAGCTAACGCCCACCACTTTGCGCACCTCTTGTAATTGTAAAGGCCAAAGGTAACTCGTATTAATCTCGTGATGTCTGAATAGATTTAGTATTAAAATATGTATACAGATTGTTCTTTTCCTGAAGTGTGTATATATATTTTGGCTGACTCTGTATTTATGTTTTATGGTACATTATACAGTATGTCATGTATTGTTGAGTTCTAATCTTCTGTGCAACTCGTCAAACGTTTATTTCAATTTAAATGGAACCGTATTGTGTTTTATTGTATAGAATTTTATGTTGGCATTCAAGCTAAAATCTAATTCTTGTTACCGGGTCACAAATGTCAAATATCAACGCCTAAACACTCATTTGTTATTAATTCAGCCAAGACGAGTGGAATAGACAGCAGACTGGTTCGGCCCTTCGGATCCTCAGTGTTTGTTTGTGCACTTGGAGTCTCTCCAGCTCGGTGTTTTCATTAACAGAAGTTGTCCCCAGCTTATGGAGCTTACATAAAGAGAGGGAGATAAGAGCGAAGCAGGCCTGGAGAGATAAGAGAGCGGCGAGTGTTATCACCTCTGACCTTGGTGTGTTCTGTAACAGAGACGCATCATACCATAACACGAGGAATAAGAAATCCAGCATGTGCAGCCCTGAAGTAGAATTCGTGAGCGAACAGAAAAATGTTAGCGAACGATCACAGAGCGAATAATTAATGGCAGACATCAGATTGTGATGTTTTCCTGCCACTTTGGCAAATAATTCAAATCAAAGTGAATGTACAGATTCCTGCTCGTGTCTTTATATGTGGATTTCTCATATCCGTTTAATTAACATACAAATGTTTTTCCTTTTCCCCCGTGCCGTAGTTGAGCAGACGCGGTAAAGCGGAGACGGAGAAGAGGCCGCGTGAGGACGCCTGGGAGGAGGAGCCGCGCTCAGTAGCCTGCATTTCACACAGACTGTTAGTCAAGTTTAGCGAGAATGTATCCCTGAAAATCTCTAGATCTAGTAATCCAACACTTAGACGGGTTCTTCAATGCCTCTGAAATTCCCCTGATGCTTACAGGCTTTGTTTATTTTAAGATATAGAGCCAAGATGTTATAAATGTGCTTGTAAAGGACTTTATTTGCCTTTCCTAAGGGTTCATTTATTCCCTCGTTGTGTTATCGACTTTTTTTTTTTGGTTCACGTGTCGGGTTGAGTCACGTTACTCGGATCGTGAACGAAGCATCTTTGTAAAATAGTCTAATAGTAACCCGTGCTACTAGTTAATAATGAAGGCATGATGGATGTGGAGTTAAAGAGTGTTAATGTGCCTGATACACTAATCTGTGTTCTGTGTTTTTTCGTCAGAAGAAGAAGAAAAAAAGAAAAAAAAACCCTAATACACCATGTTAGTTTATTTACGGCTACTTTTGTCAAGCTAAATGTGTGCAATATCGTATTGAATTAACATTAGTACTGAGATGCTGTACAGTAAAGGTGCATTAGGTACGAGTTTTCTTTTTTATATTTCATAACCGGTTGCGGTCGCAATCATGTCGTTTCAAAGCTACAGCAAAGTATTACGAGTTCTGTAAGAAACCTTGTTTGTTCTTTTCAACAGTTTAAAGAAAAAGAGAGCACTCCGTTTTTCCTACGTAATGCACCTTTAGAACTTTTTGGTACTCCTCATAGCACTTATCAGTATTCCAAATTCAAAACTGAATTTCATAATTAAATACAAAACTCACACTGCTGTTGTGTCCGTGATGTTTCTTCTGGAACTTCGTGGTGTTGCGTTTTTGGAAAATAGGTGGACCCGCTCCCTATGTAGATATAAAGGGCTCGTTCAAAGCTTACGAAAAAACACTATGATTTGTAGTTACAGGTAATTATACACTAATGAGGACATACTTATGAATATTATATTCCATTTCAGCTAAAAGATCACCCTAAATTCTACATAGTGCACCTTTAATGTTGTGGAACGTCTTCTTGTGGATTTATCGCTTACATACGTTATAGTGGCTATAAACATGTCATTCCCGCACCAGCCTCTCCTTTTCCTCTCTAAGTTAATAAGACAAAAAAATTTTACTACTTCTACGTACTACTACGTCTTTCCTGCGGTAAAAAATAAAAGAAATAAAAATTCTGACTTCCAAAAAATAAAAGAAAAGAGAAACTTGGGTCAAAGCTGCTGATGTAGAAAATGAATCAATACGTACCGACCAATCAGAATCGAGAACTCAACAAAGACGTTTAATATAACATTTTACTTCTGTTGGAAGATCTTTTACATCGTCTTTAGATTTTTGCCTGGATGTCTGTCAGTCTCAGTGAAGGACGGGAGCCGTTACTGCGGTTTATGGACTGAGCACAGTAATAAATCATATTTTACTGCTGGATTAAATGAATCTTTTACACCTCTTAACAGGAGAGATGCATCTTTACCCTCAGGTAATGTTTATTTTAGTGCCTCCCACCTTCCTAGGTTGAAAATCCTGACTGACAGCAGAGACTTCATCCTGGTTAAAAGCTTTTCTTTATTTACTTCAGTTATTTCCAATTAGGGATGAGAAGTAACAAACTGTATGTTCTCTTATTACAGTACTATTTTATTTTAGTACAATTAAATGATAGTACTTTTCCCCGAGTTTCCATACATACATACATATAGTCAACATCAGTACAGTTTATTTCTGATCACCATTACAGAGTAAATAATTAATTATACATTTAGCCCTAGCACTTAGCTATGTTTGAGACAGTGGAGACAAAAGAGCATCCCTGACCCAATTTAGCAGCTATCTTCAGTTTTACATACCTCAAAGGACACCGCATGATAACGATCTGCAAATGAAACAAGCCAAAACCCGTTGAGAAACAGCTCTAACCATCATTTGATCTTTTTAATTTGTCACTTCACTGTTTGGTATCATTAAATGTGTTAAAGTGTTGCTCGAGTTTAAAGGTAACACCCAGGATAATGTGAATAAAGTCATTTTCACTAAATTTGAAGCTATGAACATGTAAGAATAAACAAGAGCTAGACAGTTAGAGAATGAAGCTGAAACCCCCACAGCATTTGGCTAAGTTTACTAGCTAGCTTGAAATACTGTTGATAATGATGGTAGTAATTATAATAGTTGGTTAGTTAGCTTAAATATTGAAATACACATTCCTTGATTAACTAGCGGAGTGATCCAGACTAGCGAGACAGATTTTATGAAAACTCTTTCATCGTTGTGTTCAGTGCAGGGTATCTGAAAAGGCAGGGACCAATGCAGGTAAACTTACATACACTTAATTTTGTTCAACGTGTTCGCCATTACGCTCTGCGCATTTTCTCAGCCTCCGTGGATTTTGGGTATTCCCATTGATAACGTTCAGGATAATGTGAATAAAGGGGCATCGTTGCCAGATAGCTCAGCTTGTAGCCAGAAACACGTATGATGTATGAGGTAGTTAGCTAATGAATGTGGCAAGCTATTGAAAACCCAACAGCATTTGGCTAAGATAGGTTTTTAGATAGTTTACTTTTCTTCATATAGTGCTGATAATGGAGGCGTTCACTTCATAACTCATAATTAACATAATTATTCAAAACAAACAAACAAAAAAAGCATTTGTGAAATATGGAACATTTATCCTGATTGTAGACAAAGTAATTACTCGAGTAGTTTCTTTCACTTATTTACTCTTAACTTTAGACATTTCCTTGATTGTTTTTTTTTCTCAAGTGAATTATAAATACAGCAACTTAATATTAATAATTACAACTTTTACTCCGTGTGTTATACACTCTGTTTCTCCATCATTCAAGATAAAAAGTAACTAAAGGAAAGTTCATCTACTCTGAACTATTCTAACCTGCCAGCTTTTTTTTTTAAACAGTGTAGATAACAGGAAACAAGCACGGGGGTGTCAGCAGCACAGAAATTTTACAACAGGAAGTCAACAGGATGAGAAAGACCAGGAACAAAGGTTGTGAATGAGAAGTGAGTGAGTGTGTGTGTGTGTGTGTACTTGTACTTGCTACATACTGAGGACCGAAATACATATTTAACCAACAGAGTGGGGACATATTTGGGAAGTGAGGACATTTTGACTAGTGCTGTTTGAGGATTAAGACTAGGTTTTAGTGTTCAGGTTAGAATTAGGTTTAGGTTTGCGTTGTAGTTAGGCAGTTAGTTGTGATGGTTAATGTTAGGATAAGGGGCTAGGGAATGTCCATGCGTGTCCTCACAAAGATAGAAGTACAAGTATGTGTGTGTATGTGTAAGTGTGTTCGAGAGAGAGGGGGGTGGGGGTGTCAGAAACCAAAACAAGGTACAAAAGTCTTCCATTTAAAGCAAGTTTCCAAGTTCAACATTTGAGTCTAGCTATAAGGCACAAGCTGCCGAGTTGGCGAGACTAGATGGATCGTAGGATTCTGGCAGTGTTTTTTTCATGCAGCACAAATTTCTGTGCTGCTTTATAAATATATTTTGTACCAAAGGCAGCTGTTGTGAATTAGAATGTGTGAAGTGCAGCGGCGTATTCAAACCTATGGCAGAAAAGGGCATGGTGCGAAGATTCACCACTGATGAATGCCCTTTACACCTACTGGTCCAAATCAGAACAGAATTGAGCCTTTTAATTTCTTTACTATTTGGTTTGGTTTAATCTCAGACTACAAATAATTAGAGGAACCAGAAAGTTAAAAAAAAAAAAAAAAGTTGGCTGAGTGGGTGTGTATTTGTGAAACTCTTGTAATATTCATCAGCAATACAGCGAAGGAAAAAAGGCAAACTTTTGCCAAGTGCATGTAGAAATCTCACAAGTTACCCAAGAACAGGACTAATTAAATGACTAGATCCTTCTATAAATAACTGTTTTAAAACATTTGAACTTTTTTTTACTCTTTTTTTTTTTTTTGGCAGCCCACAGCAATTATAAATATTAACGTTTTGTACTCCATCAGGAATGAAATAACCGAACTGAGATTTAACCCTGAATTGGTTAATCAAACATGTTCTGTGTTCTGGATTAACAAACAAGAAAGAAAATAAATCTTGAATGCAAAACACGAAAATGTATTAAAGCAGTTATTTATATGATCATCTAATCGTTCATTTAGCTTCGGTGTTCTGAAAAGCAGTCTTACCGTTGGTGAAATCATCCCGAGTTTCTGCTTCTTCATAGATTTCTGTTTTCTAGAAGCATTTTCTGATAAGGTCAACATGACATAGAAAAAAAAGCTGTGGGAGGACAGTTTAATAAGGTAGGACAAATTGTCAGAACAGCGGCTCTGTGAACAGGTGATTTGTTCATTCTCATTAACCGCTTTATCCGTGTCTGGGCTCTGGAGCCCGTCCCAGGAACGCTGGTCATGGGGCAGGACTATACCTTGGATAGGACACCAATCCACTGTAGTGCATCATGCACACATGCACACACGCACCAGTATGTCTGTAGGAGGTGGGAGGAAACCAGAGAACCTGGAGGAAACCCATACAGACAGTGGTTCCCCTTTTCCACCAAGGCAGGTTAGGGGCGGTTCTCGGCCAGGTTCAAGAGCGGCATCAACGGTTTGCTGGTCTAGAACCAAGAACTGCTTATGTCAGGGGCTGGGGTGGGATTATCATGACCAACAAGACCATTTAAGCAAAAAAACCCAAAATAGAGCTAGTCTAGCTTCTAGTCTGCCTAATCCAAAGAAGAAGGAAAAAAGATGATGTAGTCCCCCATTGTTGTTGTGCTTGGTGCTAGCAGTGCTAACATGGCTAGAGTGGCTGGGAAAGTGGAAACGTATACGGACATATACCGTGACGTAACGACTTGGCTCTATGGTGGCTCTCCATCCTGTGGAAAAGCAAAATGATGAGTACAAGGTGCGCAAGTTGAACCAACTCTAAACTGGCACAAGCACCAGCCCAGAACTGGCACCTTGTTTGCGTGGGTGAAAAGGGGGTATGGGAGAACTCTGGGGACCTGGAACTGTGAGGCGACCTGCTACACCACTGTGTCATGCATTTCTGATCAACGAATAAAAAAAACTTTTACGTGTATTTTATTGTGTACCCGAAATATTGCACTTCCCCGGATGAACAAAAGAGGTTTCTTCCATACTGACATATCAAAATAGTCATTTATTATCAATGTATTAAATTTATAAACAACACATCAGGCAGTGGTTTTATACTTTGTCATACAGACATTAGAACATATCAAACCTTTCCACAAATGGCTGCAAATACAGCATATTTTAAATTAGATTCGATTCGTCCTCTTGTCCAGTCTACCCAGATCCATGACGACCACTTTTGACGTAACAGCGTGTAAATCAAGTTCTCTGTGGTCATTGGTTTTGCAACAAACCCAACATTTAGAACATCTCTGACTAAATGTACTGAAAGTGCTCCCAAATTATAAGGAAAGTAAGTAAGAAGTAGCGTTCAAGTACTTCGACAAAAGTTTCGGTGCTTCACATGTGGGAACGTCGCCAAAGCAGTGCTCCTTTAAAAAGGGACGGAAAATCTGCTTTTGTTTGAATGCATCAGTCAAGTCAAACGACAATTATAACTTCATTTATAAGTCAGGAACTTCATTAGAACATCTCACTGAAAACAGCTCTCACTGGGTCGTGGCACGAGAGATCTTTTATGATAGTCATTCAGGAAATGTACAATTTGACCGCGATTAAAAGTCAAGCCTTCAACATGGAAAAGGTAACACTTTTCACTTTAGGTCTTGTCCGGATACGACTGCTGTGTGTGCATGGGGAATTTTTTTTGTTGTTGTTTCCAGTACAACCGGGAGTTTAACCCTAAACATGTGTTCACACTAGCAAAGGACAAATATTGCAACAGGCAAATATTGATTTTCTATGCAAGTTGCGTGACACGGAGTCACAAGATACGACATTTGAATTCGACGTTCTCAATGGCATGCAAATTAGACACGGTGCACTGAAACGACGAATGCAAATGACTGGCTCATGTGAACGCCAATGGGCAACCAAAATCACTATTGTCACGCTATCGGTTTCAGACCGGTTCCCTTTCGACACCCTTTGGTGTGGGGAAAAAATAAAAATTAAATAAACGACTACTACACCTTATAACAGTAGTTAAAATTTTTTTTTTTTTTAAAAATCAGCCAGTGCGCACCGAGTCGTAGTTTGTAGCAGTTAGCTAGTACGCTAAGGGTAGCAGGGTAGCAGTCGCTACACACCACCACAAGTGACAACCCTGAAGTGACAAGTGAGATTTTGTCGCTTGCTAGTGTGACTGCCAGGTAAATCATCAGAACAGAACAAAGCTGCCCTCCTTCATAAAATCCTTCAGATTTTGACCGTGCACTCCCATCTCTACCATGCAGGATTTCTTTGGTTTAAGAGGACGGTCATGTCCTCTTGCATGGTTCTGTTTCTCGGGCCAATTTTCCATATGAGACCCTTCAGCTCCAGCTTGTGTCGTATTTTGTCCAGCCCTCAGGGGGTGCTAAATAAATCCTTCGGCCACGAGACAGAAAGCTGACCACGCCCCTGTAACCGGCACGTGGAACGCCAGACTTTAAGTCGTCCATCACTCCCAAATTCCGGGCTAACACCTTAAAACTGTCTCTGCTAGAGTACTGCACCCTGAATGGTCCTGAACCCTGCAAAGTGCCACCCTGCTGCAGCTCCTCCATTTTCACCAAGGGAGCACTGTACACTTCTTTATTAAAGTTTTCATCGTAGCGCTCCCTGACCAAATAAGACAAATCCCGTTTAGTGAAAGGCACAAATTCAGAGTTGAGTTTAATGTAGCGCAGGTACTGGTCGAAAAACTGACCCAGACTGACTCCTTTCCGGCCGAACGTCATAGTTCTGGAGATCTCTGGCCGAATGCAGGAACGCTCTTTCCTTTGCTCTGGGTGACGCATCCAGTCGTCCCAGAATGCTTTGGGCCACTTGGGCTCCAGCTCCGCCCACACCTCCTTCAACAACATCCATCCCAGACCTGGGAAGAAATCAGTCCGGTAGAGGAGGTCAGGCTTGCCCGGGTCCACCAGGCCGTCACGGCCGTTATCGTTCCAGGCTGAGATGCACCACAGCGTCGGGTCGGAGAGCAGGATCGGGTGGAGGGCTCGGAAATACTCAAAAAAGTCCGGCGCCACCTACAAAGCAACACAAGTGATGTTAAGATTTGGAAAGACAAGATTTCTCAAACTCATTGGGTTTTGAATGAATCAGATTTCAAAGTGGAAGAAAGCTGCAAAGGATGATTTGAAACAGAAAGAGTTGGTTTGGTGCAGAGCCCTTCTGGCGTCACCGTTTAATCCAGTGATCAGTTCGTTGTGCTAATCTGTGGGAACAGACTGGAACGTCAGCAGAATTTAGAAAGATGGATTAAAAACTGGTCTCTCGTGATAGATAGCACTCCCAGCCACTCTCAACGTCTTTGTCAAATGTCGCCTCTTGTGTTGAGGCAGGTGCTTATGCAGGCTGTGCGATTGCATTACAGTACAAAACTCAATTCACTGGGTCTGGCCTTGCAGCACTGCGGCGTGTGAGCAGTTGGTTCAGTGAAGTGCATATGATAGATTGTACCAACACATTCATTGCAGTTGCATTAAAGAAAACCCATGCTTTATTTTAGCCGTGTTGCTTTTCAGGTAACACACGAACATATTTCTGAAGTCAAACAAAAAACACCTCATTTGAGAAATCTTGCAAATTGAAGTTATGTATTAAAGTGTGATTGATTAAAGATTCTTCATTTGAGTCTTACACGCCCACACGTCAAGTCTTAAGTCATTCCTGGATTTAAATAAAGTCAAATGTTGAGTCAAATTCCTATATTAACAGCGTCAGGTCTTCAAATCTAATCAAATGCCTACAAAAACAGAATCAAGTCTTAAGTCACTGCTACGTAAAGTCAAATGCGTACATAAAAGTCTTAAGTTAAATTCCTACAAAAACAAAGTCATATTTCAAATGGCTCCATAAAGTCAAGTCTTAAGTATTTGCTATATAAACAAACTCTTACATCATTCCTATGTAAATAAAGTCAAGTCTTAATTAATTGCTGTGAAAACAAAGTCAAATCTGAATTTGAATGCCTACAAACAAACACCACACACACACCAAATTGAGAACTCTTGCAAATCACACAACCCTTTTTGTCCCCATTTGCACACACATTTGTCTGCTGATTTGTTAAAAAAAAAAGAAAAATCAAGCATAAAGCACTAAAATGCATTTTGTACAAATTTCTGATACAAATGTTCATATTAAACTACAGTTCTGAAAAGGTCGATCGGCCCGAATGTCATGTGTTTATGTATTAGTATGTATATCTGAACATTATAGTGTGGTTTACTGGGTTTTTTGTTGCAATTGTAAGGGCTGTGAAAACACACTTCCTGTGGGACAATAAAGATTATATCTATGTCTATAGCTAGAGATCAGTTACACGGCTCCAACACTGGCCCGTAATCCCAAAAACTGGAATTCAGCCTCAGTGTGAATCAGCTCTGGTGTTAAATATCTAAGACAAATGAGCTTTTCCTGCTTTTCAGTGAAAGCTACACATGAATGCTTCACTATACACTACGAGACTGTATCGCATGCTATGCAGTCACTGAGCAATCCAGTTTGTCCAGCGTTGAAACAAAACACGGAGAAAGAATACTGTCTTTAGGTGTAGCAGGACGGCTAATTGTTGGCCAAAAGTCGACCACATGGAGTCCTACTTGATTGCTGATTATACGGTAAGATCATCATCATCATTCTTCTTCTTCTTCTTATTATTATTTCCCTGTGCAGAATTGTAACAAAAATGTTTTCATTCCCTCAATGATCAAGTTTGCTGGTGTGTTGAGTTCTCAAAAGGCTTCAGCACGTTCAATGACGCGATCCTTATTTGCTTTTCAGGTGCAAATTTGACTTTATAATGAGCGAGTTTCAGCCGAGACAGTTTCAAAAGAGCTACTTGAGAAACAGATAAAAGCAGATCCTGCAACACCAACAGTCTCTACCGTCCTTCTTGCATATGAACAGAGAAAATAAGAAAGAAAAAAAAGCACTGATTGCAGATATTGCTACTATTCAGGTACCTTGATTTGTACAATACACTGCTTCGAACTATAACATTAGCTCAATTTCAGAGCCCATCACAATCCGTGTACCCGTTCGATTGAGCCCTCTTGTGATTAGGCCTGTGTTCTTACCTCCAAGTCGTCTTCTACGATGACCACAGTGGAGTAATGGAACGTGTTGAACACTTGGTTCAGAGCCCAACGGTAGTGTCTGGCGATCCTATAGTAACCCTGGAACTTCCTGTGATCGGGCCGCACGGGAATGTTGGCGAGATCTGGTTGGCTGATGTGGGTCACCTGACTGCCATAGGAGCCGATGACCCGGGCCGTATCGGCGTGAGCGCAGTCCTGGCTCACGAGGATTGGATAAAGCTCAACTGAAGGCCGGTATTGTATCAGCTTGTCCAAACTTCTTTTCACCGTAACCCTGTCACAAGCGATGACCAAAATCGGGATGACAGTTTGAGGACTAGCGACTGTAAGGTCCACGTTATTTCTGTCCAATGCTTTGTCATTGTCTGACACCTTGTCCTGCATTGTGTCTGGCAGAGGCTTTGTGACAACAGAAAGCTGTTTGTTTTTTAAAATATTTTCATTTCCCACCAAAGTGGTTAACTGGGGCAACTGCTGAGGTTCTTTAAATTCATCTTTTTTGTCATTTGCATCCTCAGCCTCTTTTTTCCTCAAGTCTTTACTCAGATTCCACAACGTTCTGTGGCTCTGTATCTGTTTCAGGAGTTTCTTTTGAGTCTCCAGTTCCGATTCCACCTCATCTGCCAATCGGATCACTTCGCCCGCCAGCCCGCTGGCTCCACCCCTTTTCGCCTTTCCAGCTTGCCATTCTTCTCCTGCGCCCGGTTCAGCTCCACCTCCGTCTCCGAGTCGACCGATGGGTGGCCTTCCCCAGAGGAACAGAAGCAGCAAGGCGTTCCAGGCGATGAACAGAACCGCTCCGAATAAGATAAGCGAGCCTTTCTTACGAACCATGGCCCAGTGGCACCAGAGGACAGATCGGAGGGAGGACAAAGCTAGAGAAAGACAAAAAGTCCACAATTAAAAAAGAAAATAAATAAAAAATTCAAATCACCGGTGAATAAGGGAACATGTTTTCCACCTATGGTGGGCAATTTTTTGTAAACGTTTAAGGCAAGATCTACACTTTGACAATGATGTACGTCAAGGACGAACTTGACACTTTCTTCTAGAAGTAGAAAAGATTGCTTGGGCTAAACTAGCGAGACGTGAGAAAAGGAGGATCGCGAATGCAACAAAAGCAAGCCTCGGCATAGTGTTGAGTAGTGAAGGTCGGTGAAGACGTGAGAGGCTATCTGCCTGAAAAGCAAAACAAAACAGGAAGACAGAAGGAAAAACGGGAATCTTCAACAGCCGCTAAGAGAATGTGGTGTCATTATAATACAACTGACGATCATTTAGTACGACAGATCATGACGCAGTTAGTTCGGACAAAAATAAGCTCTGTAAACACAATGAAAATCACTCATTTCATGTCGGAGGCTGTGTACACGGAAAGCTTCTAAACATGCCGATGAACTTCCGTGGAATTCTGGCTATGCACAGGTATCTGATTTTTATGATGAATTTACATCTTTCTCATGCTCTCATCTATACAGCAACAAGGAAGACAAAAAAAGACAAATCGATAAACAAAAGAAGTCCAAAAAATCCCCGACATCTAAACACAGATGAAGTTTTCCAGGTCTGAAAGAGACCTTCGCCTCTATGTTTTGGAAAGATGCTGACTTTTATTATTCTTTTTAACTGACATTATTACTTTTCTGAGATATCGTAAGGTATTGCAATATCTTTTCCTAACATTCATCCAGTCATCCCTTATATGTACCGCTTATCTTTTAAGGGTCGGGTGAAGCTGGGGCTGACTTCGGGTGAGAGGTGGGGTACACCCTGGGCAGCTGGCCAGTCTGTCGCAGGGCTAAGTCAGCGACGAACAACCATTCGCACTCATGTTCACACCTATGGGCAATTTAACCTGATCTGCACATCTTTGGACTGTGGGAGGAAACCAGGGTAACCCACCAACCACTGCACCACCGTGTAATAACATTTGGTTTTTTTCAAATTTGCGCCCTGACTTAGAATTTTGTATTCACTCTTGTTCATTTTTCCCCTTCTCAGTGTTAAATAATTTGCTTTTGTAGACATTAAATAAAAATACTTAGTGAAAATTGCCCCCTCTTTTCATCCATCCATTATCTATACCGCTTTATCCGTCTGGGTCGCGGGGAAGCTGGAGCCAATCCCAGCATCTTGGGGCG
>JAQMYM010000021.1:3843083-3858274 GCA_030014255.1 Parauchenoglanis ngamensis
GGGAGGGGACGGTCTGATGAGGATGACAGGGTGTGATTATCACCAAAGGCCACTGTGCTGGAAGGGGATAGTGCACACACACACACACACACACACACACACACACACACACACACACACACGCACACACACACTTGATGGGATGGCATTATAGAGGATACTGCAGTCAGCAACACACACACACATATATATATATACATACACATACATATATATATATATATATATATATATATATACACATACATATATACATATATATATAATGAGTGTCACCATCCAGAATGAATACATCAATAAGATGGCCCCCAGGATGAACTGATGAAAGAGTGTCTCGGGCAGCAGAAGACAGAGGTTGGTGAGGAGGAAGAGAAAGCATTGTGGAAGACCAAGCCCCTCCATAGAATGTACCACCAGCAGATAGAGGAAGTGGCTGAAATCAGGAAATCCTACCAGTGGCTAGAAAAAAGCAAGCCTGAAAAACAGCACAGAGGCTCTGATCATGACAGCACAAGAACAGGCCCTAAGCATCAGATCTGTAGAGGCAGGGGTCTACCATGGTAGACAGGACCCAAGGCTGTGCAAAGACGCCAGACATGCAGAGACTGTCCAGCACATAGTAGCTGGGTGCAAGATGCAGGCTTGGACAGCATATACTGAAAGGCATAACCAAGTGGTAGGGATAGTGTACAGAAACATCTACGCCAAGTATGGGCTTGAAGTCCACAAGTCATGATGAGACACCACCCAAAGTGGTTGAGAACAACAGAGCTAAGATCCTGGACATACACTGCATTGATAAAATGGCAAGAGTATAATTTCATCAGCAACACATGCTGGGTTATTTTTGCTTGAAACAATTACAAATAAAAAATTGTACTGAATAAATTTAAAATTGTACTGATTAAACTGGAAATTATGAATCACAATGTAAATGTAAATAAAAAATGTTAAATACTGTTGTGTACATGATGAATAATTTATTTTAACATTTATGATGTATACAAATACTTTGTACAACATTGCTTTCTATTTCACCTTGGTCCAGTCAATAGTTCTAGTTTTTCCTGCTTAAGCACTGCATAGAGTTCATTTTATTCCACATTATTTGGCTTCATTACCAAACTGTACATTGTTAATTATCTGGAGTCTTTTTTGACCAGCTCCAAAGCTAACAGTTGATTCTCAATGCTCTTCAGTTCCTGCTCCAATGCTGCGATCTGTAGATTTGAAAATAAAAGAAGAGAAAAGATCCAAGTTACATTACTACATGGATGAACTGCTTTAAAAAGGTACTGCTTTAAGTACACAGTTAGAAAACAGACATGCAGCTTAAATCATTTTTTAGTTTTCTACACAAGTTATACATCACAGTAAAAGTTCACCTTATTGCCCGTCTCCTGCCGAACGTGCTCAGGAACCTTCTCTGTGTAGTTTGGTACTTTTGTCCGGGACATGAATTGCTCGAGTTTAAAGAGAAGTTTCTCTCTACGCTGAGAAAGCAGGATCGTCTGTTTGTTACTATTACTGCAACTCTAAGAAAGAAGTAGAGGGAATATATATTGGCAAAGAAGAACTGTAGTACTGCTGCAAATGTTTAAACAGACAGCAAAATTACAGCCATTATATTTTTATAAAGCATATCAGTATACAGTGCATATACGACACCATGTCCATAGTCCTATAAGCTGCAGCAATGATGTATTTTTCTGTCACCTCTACATCAAGGTGTAACTGGACTGAATGTTCAGTCACACCTACGGCACTCCCTTCAGGAGGACGTGGTGCAGAGGAGAACGGGAGGAGGCTGGTACCGTCCTGAGGATAGCGCAGATAAAGATTAGAGATCCGGCCCAGGATGCAGATAGCACGACTGAAGCTGTGGAGTGTTTGTGCCTGGTCTGCTGTGCACACTGCCCACACTGGAGAAGGCAAAATAAAACATGTTACTTTTACAGCACTTTAATTGTCTTAAAGTATTCTTACATAAGGGCATAAGTGCATTGATCCTTACAAAAATTAACCACAGGTTTAGAAAATAAATTTCAATGGTTTACCACCATTTATACCAATAATGTACCACATTTTATACCAGCAGTTTACCACTGTTTCATTCCATTTACACTAATTATTTGCCACCAGTATTTCATCACTGTTTCATTCTAATGTTTTACCTCCATTTATACCAATAGTTTACAATCATGTATACCAATGGTCTATCTTAGGTTACACAAAGGTTTACCTGCTTATATCAATGATTTATCTCTGTTTACTGTTACAGTACACTGGCAAAAATGCTGACATTATGGATATAATGCAAACAGAGGAAAGAGAAAAACAGACATGGTCATAAAACTCACTGTCAGATCTTTCCTTCGTCATGTGACACTGGGCCCTGAGCGACCTGGCTACCCTAACCACGTCCTGTACCAACGGAAAAGCTGTTTCCTCTTCAGGAAAATGCCAATGCCCCTGCGGAAAAAAACGTGAAAGAACAATACGAGTGGAATCAGGAAAAAGTGGACTAACATGCAGTCAGTCTGATCTGTGTTAAGTAAGGATAAAAAACATGCTGCTGTGTGGAAATAATAATGGCGTGGTGCAAACGCTAAGGGCTGGTAGCACCCAGAAGATATTTAATTTCCAATAACAACATGTCCTAGATTGTGATATTTCTTTTACCATAGCAATTCACCAGCGATTACAATGTTTAATGTTAATGTTTACAATCTGTTTATCCTGTAGCTGTCATTGGCTCACCAGCTGATGGGCTGTTGGATATGGCTGCACACACACACTGGATGGAGCTGTAGTAGGGTTTGCGCTATAGGGCTGCAATCTTTGCCAGAGCTCCTCCGTGAGAAAAGGCATGAAAGGGGAAAGGAGGCGGAGAGAAACGGACACGCAGTGATAGAGCACAGCAGTGGCAATCTGCTTCTCTCCATTTCGAGCTTCGTTTTCATTCACGTCCTGTTTCAAAACTGGCTTAATGCATTCCTAGGGAAAGAGGGAAAGAAAGAGACAAAGCAGCAGGATGTATATGCAGACTAGTGAATAGAAGCGCAGTTCACCTTCGGACGCTCTGTAACAATTTTGTCAAATCATATTTCTGCAAAAAGTATTTTTTTTCTTCACACTAATATGACGGAAACGTGCTACTGACTGCAGATGATGATATATTTATAGTACACAAAAGATTGAAGAGGACCAAGTTTGGTAATTAACAGGCTCCTGTAAGTGCCAGGATATTTTAAGCAAAAACCTGGTTGCCTCTGCCAAGAAGTTACACCTTAGCCATCGACAGACCATATATCCAATATGTTTAAGTTCAAAACAGCACTCAATGTATGAGTTATTCATGTTTGGGCTCATTTTAATTAAAAGTGCCAATAATTCTGACGTTGACTGTTATTAATTAAAACAAATGAAGTGTAAAATTCAGAGATATTATCTAAATGACAATACAGTTGTTTTACACTGAAACAGCGCTGTTATGTAATGGACTCAGAGTGTAACTCCGTGCTGTAAACTCACCAGATACACGTCACAGAGGCTGTGGAGCCAGAAGGAATGCAGAGCGGCGGTGACTGTGTGGAGCTCGTAACTCTCAAAGCCTTTATCACACTGTATTACTGTACTGTAAAGTCGCGAACAGATCCATCTGTCTATCCTCGACACAGGAAAGGTCTGAGACAGAGTGATAAAAGGAGAACGTGTCCAGTGAGTTTCACATTTCCGTTGATTCGTTTGGCAGACAATATTACAGAACATTAACCACTGAGGTACCACTGCTCATTGCACCGATATGGGTGCCGTTTCTCATCTCAATTCAAGCACACTTAATTATACACCTCAAATTCTGCAGACCGCGTTCCAGATAGATTTCCATGCCTCAAACCGAGCACTTGCTAAACAGCAGAACTGATCAACGAATGGAAGAAATATGGAAATAATGTTTTATTGAAGCGTGAACCGATATCACTCCCATAGCAGATTCTCTGTTGCAGTTTATCCAGTCACATGTGTTCATATAAATGAAGCTTATCGTGAAAGGAAAGGTTTTTCACATATAGTTCATTCATTTATAATATTTGGCTTGATTAATGAAATGACGACATGGTTTTGTGTAAAAAAAAAAGGAAAGGAAAGCTGACGAAAACCAGAGATGGACTGAGTGTTTATTCTCCACTTCAAGTGTCTCATCTGTTCAGAGTTCATGGCTCAATGAACAAAGCAAAGTGGGAATGTCAAGTGCCAGCGAAGGAAAAAACATAACCGCTTCAAACTCATGCATCTTATTTACAGTCACGAATTATAACCATTATTAAGCATTATAACCATTCAGTCATATTATTCAGACCTCTGTAAGGAAGAAATGTTATGAAACTGGACTTCCACAAATTTTAAAGGCAGGGTAGGTCATTTTGGAGAAACCAGCAAAAGTATGCTAGATTTTGAATGTTTCCAACCGAAAAATCCCACCCCCTACCTTCAACCCTCGCTCCAAAGCCTCCAAAACACACGAACACGCACCGCCTGACTACTGCTGGAGGACGAGTTCACAAGAGAGACCATTTTGGGGCATGGGGAGGAGGTAGCGTGTCGTTGTCATAGCCAGATACCTCGTGTCTCATTCGCATGTAAGAAAACCCCTTACATCATCATAATGATTGTAAACGATGAACAAGGATATTGTTAGCACTGCCAGCTGTCGACTAGCTCGTTAGCTTCAGCAATATATCTCCAATATGTCTGCTTAGCTTAGCTTGTGTAAGACTCCGGTCACGTGCAAAGAGTTCACACGGGTAGGCAGGTTTCGTTCATTCTGACCAGTTGGACTGGTTTTTTACAGCTCTGTGACTGATTGACACAGATGACTGATTTTTTTAAATGTCAGAGTACTTATTCATTGCTGTCGGAAAACAAAAAATGCTTCTAAAAAAATTACCTACCCTGCCTTTAATTGAATACGCCTGGTCTAACATATTTGATCTGCTATATTACAGAATCCCGTAGGCTTTGATATGCAATCGTACGGAGCGCTCTACATTCAAAGCAAACACTTTACCTCCTCCAGTGGCGTGAGAGGAGCTCCTGTGTCCAGCAGAGCTCCCAGAGTGAAGCGGACCGTCTGCCACATCTTATTACAGAAGTGTCTACAGCTGAGGACCTGAGACACAGACATGCTGATGTCCTCGCCTGACAGAAACACACGGTGACGCAATGAATATTAAGTCTTCATCCAGCAACCTTGAGTCACTGCATCTTTCACTGCAGTCTTGTAGCAGATTACACAAAACCATTAAACCATACACACTTAACACAGTTAGATTTTTTATTTTTTTTACTTGGTAATGCTTGTTACAGGATCTGGCCAGAGGCCACGCCTCCTTCTTTTTCACTGACAGGGACAGGAGGTCACTTACCCTGGGCTTTGTAGGAGCAGAGAGCAAACCGTAAGGCATCTGTGCCACATTCTGGGATACCCTTTGGGAAATCTTTTCTCTGCAGAGACACACACAGAGGACACAAGAGGACATCAGGACACCGTGAGCCAGCAGAGATGAGAGAGGAAGTGTTGAAAGTCATTGGAACGTGGCGTCTCTTTTACAGACCTGTGCCTCCAAAGCAACTGCTCTCTCTCTTGCATCCAAATTTCCTTCCATTACTTTTTCTTGAAGTGTCTAAAAACACAGAGGAATACTGGGTGTGAACCATAAAGCTCAGCATAGCTGAGTATATCCTGTAGCTTATCTGTTATTTCATGTCTCTTTTTTTTTTTCTTCAGAAGATTTAGCTCAGGCACGCGCAATTAAAAAAAAGGTCCAGTTACATAAAATTCCAAGCTTACAAAGACTAACATGAGTGAATAGTGACAACAGTCACTTTTTAATGCTTAACCCTTAATAATTAGTCCATCACTATGAATAAAATGATTTGACTATTGTAGCGATGGTCTTTTAAGGGGGTTGAATACTTTTGCAAGCTACTGTATAACCTCTTTATAACTGATTGAGCATTTTTAATGTGGTTTATAGACCAAAGACAGATTTTTTTTCTTATTAACAGACATCTGTTTGTTTATTTTATATCATTTTCACGTGCCGAATTTCTAGTTGTTCTTTCATGACCTCAAGTTCTGATTTATCCTGAATGACTGACAACAACTGAATGGCCGAAAAAATTCAAAAAGTCATCATGAACCACAGCGGTATGATTGGCCGTATTGATTGTCTGTTTTCTTCGGAGACTGTGAGGATTTTTCTCCGATTACAGGGCCTGTCGACAAAATCTGCTGTCCGCATACCTCCAGAGAGACACCTGAGATTACATCCAAAGGGTCGATGACGTTTCCTAAAGACTTGCTCATCTTCCGACCGTGTTTATCCCTCACCAGGGAGTGGAAGAGCACCTGCGAGACAGAGAAAGATAAGAGTCAGAGAGTCGGTGTGAGCGTCAGACGCAAATGTGCTGATTTGATTTGGATAACTCCTCATACAAAACCGGAATAAATCTAAATCTGTTTGCACGGTATTTTTAAATCCGAGTTGGTATTTTATTAGCCGTCTGTCTTTAACTGACCCTGGATAAGCCAAAAAAGAAAAGTAATGAGATGAGTACAGTACCTGTTTGAAGGGCAGCTGTCCAGTCAGCTCAGTGCCCAGCATCACCATCCGGGCCACCCAGAAAAAGATGAGGTCACTTCCTGTCTCCAGAATGGTGTTGGGATAAAACTGCTTCAAGTCCTCCGTCTATTTATGGAGAATGTACTTATTAGGCAAGCTGGGCTTTTTTCCTTTTTAAAAAAAAAAAAAAAATCTTATTATGCTTATTTTATTTTTGAACTGAATGAAGACAGGGGAATGGCGTACCTGCTCAGGCCAGCCCAACATCGCGAAAGGGAAAAGAGCTGAAGAGAACCACGTGTCCAAGACGTCTGGATCTGAGACAGGAAAGCACACGGATCCATTTCAGATATAAAAACAAATGTTACAACTTAGACTGAGGACAGTGATTATAATCACCTCGGGTCAAAACAATAGCGTTAGGGTCCGCTCCAAAATCAGCAGCGGCACGCTCCCTGGCCTCCGATTCACTCCGGCCCCAAACCCACTGCTCCTGGAGAGAGGCGAGGTCATGGCAGAACACACAACGTCACACAGCAACAATACACTGAGCTCTACAATCTGTGAAGGGTTCCAGCAAAAACAAACGAGTACCAGGAACAAGGTAACCTGAATGAACTGCACTACAGACATGAACACACAGATCTCCAACATGAGCAATCTAACAAGGATGAAGATCTGAAGCTCCGATAGCTGCGCTTACCTCCTGTGTTGGGGAGCGTGGTGACGTTACTCTGTAAGCTGGAATTTGATGTCCCCACCAAAGTTGTCTGGAAATGCACCAATCACTACAGGAAGAGTGTACACATTATGTTATTATTATTATGTATTTACACCTTTCCATATTTTCTAGTGTTACAACAAGTAACTGAAATGCACTTCACTGGCATGAATCTACATAAATAGTCCATAAAGGCAACTTATTTAGTGCTCTGACTAATACTCTTCTCACCCAATGGCCTCCTCTAGGCAGAGCACAGCCGGTTATCTGTAAATAACACATGCAATGGTATTCGATAGAGGTTCAAAACTTGGGATGTTTTTTATAACCAAACATGCATTTTTTTTACTTGTTTTGATAGATCCTTGATCCTCATGACTCCAAGAACAGGTTTATTTATATTTCGATCACATGACTTGTTTGTACTCGACTAATTCACCTAATTATGTGACTTCTGATGGACACTAGTTGCACCAGAACTAATACAGGGGTTTAATAAATATGTGTAAATTATATTGATTATTCTTCATTATTAAAGACACACTATTAGCATTATCTTAACCAGCTTCCACCTGGAACGCTTTTCAATTAACAGCTGTGCCTTGTCAGAAGTCCATTAGTGGAATTTCTTGCCTTTTTCAATGTGTTTGAGATCATCAGAGTTTATGTGTTGTGTCGAGGTGGTGTTGGTATACAGCCCTGTTTAAACTGTAGTAATCCATGTTATGTCAATTACCGCTCAACTAAGTAAAGAAAAACGACAGTCCATCGTTGCTTTAAGACATGAAGTGTCTTTTAAAGAAAAACCTTTGAATTAGAAGGTGTGTCCAAACTTTTGACTGGTAATGTACAATCCCAATTAAGTCCATTTCATTTCCACGACACAATGTGTAAAAGTGCAAGGGGGTGAATACTTATGTGAGCCACTGTAATTCAGAGATGCCAACACTGATCACAGTGAAAATCTGAATTTTTTTTCTCATGAGGCCGCTACTTTTTTGTGCACCAAGAAAGATAACGTGGGTAAAATTCTGTCATAAGTCTGATGTGCTGCTCTTTTAGAGATTTTCTTCTCCATTTTCCCCTAAACAGATCACCTTCTTGTTTTCTACTGGCTCATGAATCTGCAAGGTCAAAGTTCACTGAGATGAAGTCGACAAAGGGCATAAATAACCTCTACCAAATGTAAATAAGCGTCTTTGACATCCCGTGTCCTTTCCCTTTCAGTGAACTGCCTTTTCCACCTGCGGCATGTTATTTGCGTTTGACCCGATGAAAAAGATTTTCCTCTTTCCTGTATCACTGTAGCTAAAAAACATTCACAGCTGTTCTTTGTCATGCCTATCCTTTTTAAATATCAAACTAACCTGATATTAGCGAGCCAATTTGTCCATGTTTTAGTGTAGAAGTGAGGAATTATTTCCAGCTCTCCATCATCCACGGCCTAATGGTGTTAATAAAAAGATATAATAGCAATATATAATAACCAGACCTTAAATATAATTATTCTTAAGATGGTATGACTAGTTAAGAGTATTGTTTTGATATATCTACACATTTAACTGCATTAGTCTGTGCACGTACGTGAATTGCCCTCTGTGCCATTTCCTCACATCGAACAAACCACTGTTTCTTCAGCAGAGGTTCAATGACGTCTCCGGATCGGCTACAGGCAGAGAAATACATCAAATTAGGGTCTGAATCGGCTAATCTGAGTGATGTGAATATGCATTATGCAAATATGAAGCTTACTACCGAGCCCTTTTGATCATTTGTGCACGCATTTGTTCAGTTTAACATGGCCACAAGCCAAAAAGCTCAAGGTCATGAAATCATAATGCATGTGGAAGGTTTACTTTATTCACACTCAATTTGCTATTTCTAGTTCTCCATTAATAAAATTGTGCCTACATTTTGCATCATTCCTCCTACAGAGCTTTCTAGTAATTATTCAGAGCAGAAAGCCAATAACGAAACTAATTTTATCATCTATATTTCCTTGTGTATTTTGAGTAATGTTAAAATATTGTTTGAATTGAATTAAATACAAGTTCAGCTTTACTCTAGATATTTATAGGCTAGATTTATTCTAATAAAGCAGTATATACTCTCGAACATACAGATATATACATTTCTTTGTTTACGCTGCTACATGAGCGTGTAGAGGAACGCACCAGACATTCACGAAAACTAAAAGCGTGAATGATTCCAAAGACCTCAATTTAGCACCTTGTGGCCATGATTTTCTCTTTCTCTTTCTCCAGAGTCCTGCTGCTTAAAACAAGTCTGAGCTCACCTGCAAATCGGTAAAGACATGGGATGATCCCTCTTCCCTCTAAACAACTTCCTCTCCATCAGTGCGCTAATCACGCGCTCCCTGGCCTCGAATCGCTTCACGCCCTGAGAAGAAGAAAAAAAGAGAAAAAAGATGGGTGTGTTGTGTTACATATAGACTTAGCAGTTTTAAAACTCCTCTCTATCTCGGTGATCACAGTTCAGTACCTCGAGCCACTGGCCACAAAGGGGTGTCATGGCTCCGTCTCCTCCGATCACAGTGAGGCGAGGCAGCGAGTGCCTCTGAGAGAGCCGGAAGTCGGTGTGGTCGTGAGCCGGAGTCAGCTTCACAGCTCCTACCACGCAACGAGAAAGAAATGTAGTGCTGATTACGAGTGTAAGGCAATATCGATACACCGGAGTATCGCGATATCATGTTTTGTAACACTGCATTGATTCGCAAAAACACTGTATCGAATTTTAATGAATGGTTTCCATGCAAAGATTCATGGCGGACAGCGGTTCATTTTGTGTTGTGCTTAATAGCAGTGTTGCAGTGTATCTAGCCTCTTCCACTGCAATGTACAATGAGACAGGAAGCAGTTTACGCTATGATGTTTTTCCTACGTAAAATTAGATTTAAAAAAAATCCTTGCTTTATAGTATCGCAATATTTCAACGCGTAACCCATGACATGTATCGTATCGCCAGATTCGCCAATAAACAGCCAATGATGATATGTTGATGGCTAGGCAGCATGTGGCAATATTACATCCTCATAGTGCTTTTTTTCTTAGCTTTTATAATAAACTAATAGTAATACAATACGCTTCATTTAGAGAGCACTTACCATGCACAAATAATAAAAACTACTAATTTAGAGATGGTCCATCCATGCCATTTGATGGTACAATGCCATTTTTCCCCACAACACTGATACCAATACTGAACCCTTGAGCATCAGTTGATATCGATACCCATTTGATACTGTTTTCTTTAAAAACATTTTTTTTTTAACTGAAGCACTTCACAGTTAAACTCTTTCACACTTACGTTGTAAATATAATAAATATGATATATTTTAAATATTTAATAACAGTGCATTGTGTCCTCGATAGCTCAGCGTATTAAAATGAAAACGTACCCGTTCCCAAGTCCATGTCCACTGTAGTGTCTGTGATTATGGGTAACAGCCTGTCTGTAAACGGGTGCCTGCACTGTTTTCCATGGAGAGCCTGATGGCAAAAAACATGCCTGAAACGGTCTATAATCACTGTATGAGCTGTGTGTATACTTCAGTGCGTGCGTGTGTATGTGTGTGTTACCTGATATCGAGGATCGTCAGGATGCACGGCGACGGCCACGTCCCCCAGCATGGTCTCGGGACGAGTGGTCGAGACAGCGACCTCTCCTTCTAACAAAGACACGACAAGAACAAGGAACTCGACACCAACCGCAAAATTAGTCTGAAATCATGACAGATCTTAGAAAATAAAACGCTCACGCTGTCCCTCTATCGGGTAGGCGAACGTAACCATGGTCCCGAACTCCACTTTTCGCTGGTAGCCGGGAACAGACAGAAGAGTCCGGCCTGATAACTGCTTCGAGTCAACCTAAACACAGAGATGCTTTAAAAAAGCCGATCCAGTCTTATACAGTGGAGTTCAAACGTCTGCGTCGACTATGAAGAACGGGTTGAAAGGAAAAAGGTGTTCTTCGTGCTACAGCGGTTTCTTGCTCTTGTCAAAGAATATTATTATCCATCCATTATCTATACCGCTTTATCCGTCTGGGTCGCGGGGAAGCTGGAGCCAATCTCAGCAACTTGGGGCGAGAGGCGGGGTACACCCTGGGCAGGTCGCCAGTCCACCACAGGGCCAACACACACAGACAAACAACCACACACGCTCGCATTCACACCTATGGGCAATTTAGAGTAGCCAGTTGACCTAATCTGCATGTCTTTGGACTGTGGGAGGAAACCGGAGCACCCGGAGGAAACCCACGCATCGAACCCAGGACCTTCTTGCTGTGAGGCGACAGTGCTAACCACTGCACCACCATGCCGCCCAGAATATTATTAAAGTATTCGAAATTCAAATTTGGAAAAATTGAAACTTTTCTTCCAGAATTCAGCCATAGCGATATCCGATATGGTTACAGGATCTCAATTTCATAAAAACGTTTCTCTTCAATCTGCTTACAGACTGTCACTTCTAAATCATGCTTTCTTTGAATAATAAGAGAACTGTCATCTTACTGATATAAAAAATAAAAGCATTAAACTTCACTGTGTAAATTCCACGAATCCACTCTGTATGTTCACACTGTCTATATTACCCTGGATTATTTTTGTACCTCGATATCAGAGATGGCGGATTCTAGTGCGCAGCTCCAGTTGACCAGGCTCTCCGAGCGATAGATCAGCCCTGAATCACACATCCTTACGAAAGCCTCAGTCACGGCGTTACTGAAACTCTGCAGGAAAAACCATGAGGTCAAAAAGCATCATTGCGCAGACACCATGACTGAACGGTAAAGCGAGCATTACACCGAACACTCTCTCCTTCTCTCTCTCTCTCTACCAGTTAACATTAACATGACCCTAATTGTACAGTGTTCTATGGAATAGCTTTCGGCCTTGAGAAATAAATCATCTTAACATTCTAGTCCTTCATAAGTCATTAACATATCATTAACAAATAGAAGATAAAGCTGAATTCTGTTTGGATAGTGATGAAAAATAAGTTTTAAATGTGCTTATTAATTACATAAACTAGTACTAGTTTATATGGAAGGAATAAAACAGGATCTTATTGACTTGTTGCTATAGAAACAATAATGATTTAAACCTGTGAGCTGACTTGCAGTCAGAGCTGCTGTAATAGGAAATGAATCAACACCTTCTGACCAATCAGATTCAAGCAAAATGAAGCACCAGGTATCAGCGATGTGTGAAAGAGATACATGTTGTGTGTTACCGTGTCCATGGTGAAACAGGCCCTGCTCCAGTCCAGTGAAGCTCCAAGTTTCTTTAACTGTCGATAAATCTCATCTCCTTTACTGAAACATGAAAAACCTCTTGTGGGTCTTGTATTCAGGTACTGATATGTAAATCTGGGTACAAAGACATAACCTAAAGAACAAACTGTCAGAGTATCAGACTCACTCGTCTTTCCATCTCCACACCTCCTGCAGGAATTCCTCTCTACTGTAGTCCTGTCTGCGCTTCCCATGCTCCTGGAACAGCCTCCTCTCAACCACAGACTGACAGAAACAGATTTAATAGCGAGTCGATCAACTAGAATACCGCAATAAAATATATACGAGACGGGATGGAAGCAGGATACCTGTGTTGCGATCCCAGCGTGGTCACATCCTGGCACCCACAACACTCTGTAGCCTCGCATTCGCTTCCTGACCAAGCACGAGATGATCACAATGCATTAATGATGACAAACTACTCACAATTTACCATCATTTCAAACCACACCGCTACTGAATTCTCATATATGATTATTCGGAAAGGTGTTGAGTAAATCTGATCGAAGATACGGCTGTGGTAATAATGTCACAGGATTAAAGTGCTCGTTCTAACATATTATCGTTTCTATAGTAACAAGGTGTTCGAAGGTACTTGTACGGTGGAGCAAAGGGTAATAAGAAATAACATATCGAAAAACAAATGTGTTGTTAATTAACAAAGAAGGAGACATTTATGGTCTGCAGTGTTAGAGGCAGTCATGGGAAAGTGTTCAGGATGAGCTTTCTTGGTGAAATGACAAAGCTGTAGAGGACATGACTATGTTACAGATATAACCTACTTTATTATAGGAACTACCCTTGTCTCATAGATGATCAACAGTTCAAACAGTTCATAATCTGTCGTTTGTTAATAAATTAAAATGGCAGTTGTAGGCAGGTTGCTGTGGTGTAAGAGAAATTGGATAGACATGACGCAGTATTCACCAGCGAGCCAACGCGTCCTCGATCGCCACTGTCAGAGCGTGGCCGAGGTGCAGCGTGCCCGTCACATTCGGCGGTGGTATACAGAAGGAGAAATATTTATCCACAGCTTGTGGCATCTCACTCTAGGAAAAGTAAAGAAAAGAGGCAAAATATATATATAAAAATATCTCAAATAAAAATATCTGTTTTTACACACACACACAAAAAAAACCTGATTCTCTTTTCCAGATTTTCAGCAAAGGCCTGAATTTATGGCTGACGTATCTGATATTAGTCAGTGTGAGTGCTTACATGCTTCTCAGGGCCGAAGAATCCCTGCTGCTCCCACCACTGATACCAGCACGACTCAACATACTCTGGGCTGTAAGACTGCGGGAGGGGCAGCGTGGTATCTGAGGGAGAATGAGAAAGACGAGACGAAAGGTTCAATAAAGTCCAACAAATATCTATATCCGCAGTACTACATAATAATACCAGCCTGTACCTTTCTTCTCTCCAGGCAGGACTGCAGCAGTGTATGTTATCTTTTCTTTTTCTGACCATTTCATCCCAACACTGTCGACATCCTACAAAGGTCAGACAACAATACAGAAATAGATTCTTGCTCGAAAAGCTACAAATAAAATGTCACGGATTCAATAGCTAACATTCTAAGTAACCTACGCTGCTGAGTATGGCCGTCTCCCTCTTTCTTTTCCGCTTGGCCTTTTCTGACTGAGACCTAATGGACTGGAAGGGCTGTGATGAAGGTGATGATGAGGAAGTCTGAGAACAAAGCCTGCGTCTCCATGTACGCCACACTCCAGACCCTGGTCTGAAACATCTGCCACAGGTGGGCCTCAACATGACCTAAAGGTACACAGACAGGGGGAGAAATGCACATCAGGAATTCAGCAGGATTGTTGTAGGTTTTTTACAAAAATAAATAAATATATAAAACTTTAGTGCTATACAATCCACAGCAATATAGATCTAAGAAACACTGTTGATAATAGGGTAACATCACACACACACAACAGTTAAAGCAATTCAAAACCCTATTAAATTTATCCTTTTTATAAGTTCACAGTTTCTCCCGGGGCGCCATGTTGGTACAGCGTAACTCCTGGCAACTCCAGGGTCCCTGGTTCAATTCTGAGTGCAGGTGAATGTCTGTGTGTGTTCTTCACAAGTCTATATGTGTTTGCTCTGGGTTTTCCTCCCACAAACATGCCAGGAGGATCAGCTACGATGCATGTAGTGTGTACATGTGTATGCATGATGCCCTGCAATGAACAGATGACCCATTTAGGGTGTGTTCCCTGATTTATGCCCAGTGGTCCCAGCGACTCTGGGTGGATAAAGTATTTACTAAAAGTGACTGATTCTTATTTTTATACATTTGAAGAATTGATTTGACCTCAGAGTTAGATTGTTATATTGAAAACCTTTCTTATGTAGAAAAACATTTTAACGTATGTAATGACACATTTAACAAGATTTGTTTAAGTGCTTACTGACATTTTGAAAGCAGATTATGTTTTTGAGGCGGCACGGTGGTGCGGTGGTTAGCACTGTTGCCTCACAGCAAGAAGGTCCTGGGTTCGATCCCCGGGTCACCC
>JAQMYM010000021.1:3859389-3869568 GCA_030014255.1 Parauchenoglanis ngamensis
CCCCCAGCGCTCAGGGTCTACAGCAGAACCTGGACCTGCTGCAGCAGTACTGTCAGACCTGGGCCCTGACAGTCAACCTTAACAAACCCAAAATCATGATATTCCAAAAAAGATCCAGCTCTCAGGGAACAAAACACACATTTAGATTAGGCACACATGAAATTGAGATTTCTAAAAGTTACACATACCTTGGAGTAAAACTGAGTTCCTCAGGCAATTTCAACCTGGCAGTGAGTGAACCGAGAGAAAAAGCACGCAGAGCTTTAGACGCCATTAAACAATAAACATCTGTAGAAATCCCAATTAAAATTTGGCTCAAAATATTTGAATCGGTAATTGAACCAATCACCCTGTATGGCAGTGAAGTGTGGGGCTCGCTTACACAACACCAATTTCACAAATGGGACAAACATCCAGTTGAGACCCTGCATGCGGAGTTCTGCAAAATGATCCTAAAGGTGCACAGAAACACCACAAACAACGCATGCAGGCCAGAATTAGGCCGATTCCCATTAATTATTAAAATACAAAAAAGGGCAATCGAATTCTGGAAACACCTAAAAGAGAGTGACCCACACTCGTATCATTATAAAGCTCTGCAGCACCAAGAGCTGAGCAAAGACACCAGTCCCCTCATCCAACTGGTCCTGAGTCACTGTTCTGCAAACACACTAACACACACGAACACTGTGAAGACTCAGGACCAGAATAAATCAGCAGTTCCAATTAGAATGAACCAAATTACACAGACACTGAAAATAAACTGTTTGGCCTTTTGGGAAAACCAGACTAAGCTCCAGAGTAAAATGCAGTGTTACCTGGCCCTAAACAGACAGTACACCTTGGCAGATTGTACTGTTGTATGTACACTTGTTTCTGTTTATCTGTTTATTTCTGACTTGTTTCCAAGGTAAGTTTCCAATACAAATGTTAATATTTGTCATGCCAATAAAGCAACTTTGAATTGAAACTGAGCGAGAGAGAGAGAGAGAGAGAGAGAGAGACAGAGAGAGAGAGAGAGAGAGAGAGAGAGAGAGAGAGAGAGAGATGCTGAGCCTGATAAAGGTTGAACGTGAATCAAATCTTACACTAAGACTGGCAGTCATGTCACTTGCATAGGTTTAAATAAGAACGCGTGCGATTTAAGCTTTATTTACTTTGGAAATATTAAGATTTTTAAGGCAGGTGTTATTTATTTACAATCAAACTTGTTTTTTCAAAAAAGGGCAGATAAAAATAGTATTATAAGATACCTTTATTCGTTGAGAGGTGATGTTACTCTAAGGGCGCAGACATGTTGGAATCTGTCTCTGCTTTTTTTCACTTCATCACCTGACTGATAAAATGATACATGTGCATTTCAGAGATATGTAACTGTAATATCCTAAAACGCTAATCTTGCTCTAAAACATGAAACACATAACATTTACTTGAAATTAAATCTTTTTTTCTGTTATTTAAGTGTTATAGTTATGTATTTCGTTCCCCGTCGGGCTGAACACACGTGAACACACACAGGAAGTGGTCCGTCGGTTAATTGTTTCCCCCCAAAGCTGCGCTTAGAGTGCCAATTCATCTCCAGCACTCCTATTAGCTGCTATGACGCATTGAAAGACCTCCTAAGGGATCTATTATTAGTAGTATTTTGGTAGTAATTATTTAGTTTGCAACAGAATTAGCGCTCAGTTGTGGCTGACTTCGCTGCAGTGTGAGAAAAAAAAGGCGCGTGAGACTAACAGGAAATAGGACCGCGAAGTGAGCTAGCTTAGCTGGGTGTGCTAACGGTGCTATGGCGGAGGTAGCGGGGCCGTCCAGTGAGACGATCACGGAGACGGTGCAGACGGGAACACCGCCGCCGCCCCAGCAGGTGACCGAGCTTCAGCCTCATCTTCATCAGCATCATCCTCATCCACCGCTTTATCATTTAGCATTAAAGGAAAAGTTTGTTAAAAATGGAGGTAAAAATATTCCTCGAGGTCGCTTAGCCTGGCTAATGAGCTCATCTCATAGCGACTTTACCACTGACTATTAACAAAAGTGGTTACATGCTAGTGTTGATTCAAATATTATAATGATAAAATCCTCGCGGTCATTCACTGACAGGTAAAGTATAAAACACTGCAGGACATGCTGTTACAGGAAAACAATCAGCAGCTGTGTGATGATGTGAAGTTACTGTTAGAATGTGTTTTATTCTTCTACCTCATGAGACTGCATGAATTCAGAACGACTTTTTGTCATAGCAGACAAATTTCCAGCATCAGACCTGAATATGAATGCATTGACAGCTATGTGGCATCTGGGACGTCCCAGATGAACATTGCAAAATGTTTAAAATGTCCTCGCCTAGTTTGACAACTCCTATGACGTCTTTCTTGACGTTCCTCCTGTTTCCTGACCATGACATGCACGAACGTAGATGATGATTGGTCAGGGTCAAACCCGTAGCGTTGCCTGTCTCCTCACTGAGACACGGCACCATGAACACCTAATCTGACCGGGTGAAAGACAATAATAAGATGTGCAGTCTGATCCCGGCATTATGTCACAGCAATTTACCAAAGATGGTGATTTTTGTTTCAATAAACCATCCTTTGTGTAAGGTGAGGTCGTCCCTGCTATGTTAAATAAACGTCTCATCACCATATGGGCAATCATACGCGTTTCTTTTACACTCGTATCCTCACGATGCATTTCTCTGCTCCGCAGGAGGGAAGAAGCTTGACCATCAAGCTCCGAAAGAGGAAGACTGACAAAAAGGTGGAGTGGTCCAGTGACACGGTGGATAACGAACACATGGGTCGCAGGTCCTCGAAGTGTGAGTACATGTTAGGTTTCCAGCGCTTGATTGGAACTGTGAATGTCGCTGAAGCTTTACAGGGCTGCGTTTTGCTTGCTCACGGGGACAGGTTGCTGCGTGTACGAGAAGCCCCGACAGTTTGGCGAGTCCTCCACGGAGAGCGAAGGAGAGGACGAGGAAGGCTGCGGCAGTGCGCACTGCATTCTGGGCCACGGGAGAGGACACGGGCAGAGAGGGGGCGGCGGCACCACTACACCCCCGAGCTCCGGCGGAACAAACCCTCACTAACCAGGAGTGGATGAGCACTGAGCTGGCGGCCAGGAAGGAAAACGCGACGCGGACATGTTCATCATTTCACATCCGGCTGCTCACTGAAATAAAGTCACCGCGTTTCTGTTTCAAATTGCGATTGGGAGCTTTTAGTTCATGCAGGTTGATTTATTTTTGATTTTCATTTTGATGTCATCGTGATTAGTGAGAGAATGCTGTGGAGATCTTTATTTTTTTGTTTGTTTTTCTTCTTTTTTGGGGGTTTGTTGTACATAGGTCGTGGGTTTTAATTTCTTTTGATTTTGTAAAGTGTTGCTATTTATTTGTCTGTAATGTTAAAGATCAGTTCTGCCTCATTACATGCCATGTTCTCATTTTAACACAAGTAAAAGGATCAAGAGTCTCGTGCCAGCGCTTATAGTGTATCTAAAAAAAAAAAAGAGAGAGAGAGAGAGAAACACATCAGATTGTCCAGCTGATGATTTACAAAGCAGGGTCCATTCTGAAGACTTGAGGTTGAACAAGGCCAAGGTGCTCTAGTGCTAACCGAGCAACGGGTGGTAGATGTATTCCAGCTGGTGAAGCGTTGTTTGAGTATATAAAGACGTAATACGCTGCTTTTCTTGCAAATGTTGTTCCCCCCAATCCGAGTGAGTAATTGACGCACTTCATCCAGTACGATGTTAATGTTTTCACTCATTTACACAAATCATTTTCTTCACGTTTCCTAGTGACACTGATTCTGTTCTGACAATCAGATGAGTAAAGCTAATAAAGGCATTGTGCATGTACATACTAACGGCAGGAAGCTTCACAGCGGCGCTGAAATCGCATTTAGTATTGCCTCAACTGATTTAAGTATCATCTGTATCGGAAAGATTAAAAGGAGTAAAGGCTGTACCACATGAGAAATAATGTAAAATCCCAGTGATGTCAGCATGTGCAGTAATAAACTGATGAAAAAGTGTTTGGTACACGTCAGACTTTCTGAATTTCTGTGTGATGCTGAAAGAGACATTAATAACACGTTAATAATACACGATCAGTGATTTAAGCTTCACGTTCTCTTCAAAATGCTGTCTTCCTAACTTAAGGAAAAGAACAGATTCATTACACTTCATCCTACATGGAATTCACACCTGTTTACAGTAAACACAGATGGATGGCATGTTTCACTACAGTAATTAGTAAAAAAAAAAAAAAAGTTTAAGCAAGCACATGAAACTAAACACAATAAAAGCTGATTTCCGTGTAAATGCAGTGTAGTAGCCATAGTAACAGCGCTGGCCAATTACAGAGGAGGGGACAATTTACATCACTCACAATTATTCTGCATCATGACAACGTTGTAACTCATCATTTTTTACTTCTGACCAGGAAAAACTACATAAAACTCGGAATTCCGACTTGGGAACTCGGGAAGGTCTCGTCGGATCCGAGTTCAGCGAAGCGATGGTAAATCAAAACGGCAGTGAAAAGTAAAGAAAGTAGCACTTCTTCCTTTTTAAATGAGTTGAGTTGTATATACTCGTTCGCTTCAGAGCAACCAACAAGAGGAAAAAACTACACATCTCATAATTGCAAGAAAAATCTCATTACAAGATCAGGATCCTAGTTCTCGATCATCACTAATCCGAGCTACAAGATAAAACTGGGCAGTTATGATCCTGTTAACTGTTCATTATTATTACCAAATGCGATCGCGCCATCATTGGTCTTATCCTGCAGCCCAGCTTAGTTAGATAACTAGGCTACCTTAGATTTCCTTATAATTACGAGATCTTTTCTCGTAACTACTAGATAGTAAGTCATAATTAGGAGATAAGGTGTTTGTGTAGCATAAACTTATCCTTAACTTTAAGATGGTAAATCTAACACACTGACCATAAAGGTTTAAACCCCTTAAAGACGTACAGGTGGGGCTTAGTGGAAGCTGTCTGATTGGTTAGATACTGTATTTCCCCACTTCATAAACCATGTCCAGATTAATAACATGTAATAACATTTAAAATAAATATACAGTGAAGAAAACCAACATGTTGAATGTATTAAAGGTGCAATATTCTTCATTTCTTACTAGAACAAGTAATGTGAGACGTTATCATAAATAGAAGTTAAGCCATTTTTTAGGTTAAAAAAATAAAAATAAAACAGCACAGTCTGGAAACGTGCCTTTGTTTACATTCGGATTGGCCTGGTGTGAATAATTTTTCCAGACACGCCCCAAAAACCTGGACAAGCTGCGTGTTTACGGAGTCGTGACTCGTCTTTCAGTTGTTCAGTTGAGGGTTCGACGTCAAGATAAATCTTGCTAATGCTAACTCCAGTTGGACCGCCATGAGGTTTTGGGGGCAGAGCTTTGTGTACATGGGTGTAAATGTGGGTGAATTCGGTGAACAAATCATTCTAATCTTATTCGAGTCCACCCATTTAACTCTGCAGATGCTTATTAAAATAAGTAGGCGGGGTTAAATGCTGTACTGCAGCTAACCACTAGGGGGCGACGTTTTGGCTCTCTAAAATGTTTTGAATACAAAACACACACACGACTTTATTTCTCTCACTCAGGATTACTCTGCTGTGACTCTGTCATAAGCCGAATACATTATGGCAATACATCGGTGTCCTTATTCAAACACGTCAGTTACTGTTGAATAAAAAAGTCTCTGCGGACGCACAAAACACCTTCTTGTGTGGTGATTTATCATTTAGACTGAATGTACTGTGAACGCACCTGTATCATGTTGTTCAGCGCTCATCCCGGGAACACAGGATATTAAGCGGGAAGGGAATACACCCTGAATGGGACACACACACACACACACACTCACTCACTCACAGCTAGGAGCAGTTCTGTATGAAACAGTAAGTGGGTGATTGTTTACAATGTCAAGTGGGATTAAGGCTATTAAGCGAGGATATAATTTTTCCCCCATATAATCCCTTTTTCACCTCACACCCACAATCTCATTCCATAAGGACATCTTTTCTATCCTATTAAACAGAATATCAACATGTACAGCAACATATTTGCAGGTCACACCATCCACTGAATGACCAAGAGTGATTGTGGAACTGTTCGTGTAAAGGACTCACACAGACGGCTTCTGCTGTGTGCTGGACATCCGGTCCTGACAGTAAAGAGGCACGGGTACGAGTTGATTAATAGGAGATTGCGAAGTGGTGGAGGAATAAACTCTGTCAGAAGACAGACGGGGAAGGTCTTTCTCCAGACGTTCAGTGTACAAAACTGATGAAAAGACTTTTTTTTTTTTTTTTTGCACTGGCAATAATAATAAACCTAAATGAATTCATTTTATTAATCACAAGTTTGTCAAACAGCCATTTTCATGATGATAAAAATAACGACACAAACATCCGTGCTGTGGAAAAAAACCCACCGAAAGATTTATTTACTCAGGTATTTCAGGCTCAAAGTGCTCGATCAGTGATCATGTGAACGTTAAAAGATCTCATTTACATCACGTGCGTCTCTTCACGTTCCCGCTCTCGTTCCTAGTTTACACGGCAGGTTTCTACATGTCTGACTTGTCCGGTGATCCCGCACCTGGTCAGTGTCGCATCAAACGGACAAAAAAAAAAAATTCTTAAAGTGCATTAACTAGGCATTTAAGATACGCTTGACATTATTTTTATTAGAACATCATACCACTGATCATGCTCTGTAAAACAAACAAAAAAAAGGGGGGTGCAGTAAAGAAGGGTTTGTCAGAAAGACGCATAAAACAAACGATATGGTGTTAGTGTGAAACGTGGCTATAAAGCAAACCCCGATGGGCCGTACTGAGGCACGTGCGTCTGAAAGATTACACGACAACAAAATACATGGTAGTGAATATTCAAAACAGTCATCAAGCATGAATGAAACAAAAAATACATATCTCTGAGACAAATCCACAAACCCCTCTGATAAACCGACACATTAAATAAGTCATATATATATATATATATATATATATATATATAAAATAGTGGAAATGTTCATGAGGATGGATTAAACAGAATAACGCAGCCATGTCCTGGTTAGTGTGTACCGTAGAGTCAAAAGCAATTTCGCTACTAGGTCCAGTGACCTAACGATGTTCCCGAGAACCCTAAAAAAACCTCCATAATGATGGATGTGCTGTATAAATACACACAGAATATCATTACTCTGCTCTAATTACCAATGTAGTGAAATACAAATACTGTAAATTGAGTTCAGCAAAAGCTCAGAGTTGAGGAAAGTATTTAAAAAAAAAAAAGGGAACTTAAGAAGAGCTGGTGTTGATATGAACACCGAAGGAACTTCAGGTTCATGTCAAATCTCAGCCAGCTGTGTCCAGAGGTTAAAAGCGATCAGCTGTGTGGCTTCCTGATGTGGCATGTGGCAAATATCACAGCAGGGTCACTTCTCTCTCTCGGTCCCGTTAAAAGTGCCTTTACGGTGCATTTTCTACTCACAAATCTCACTGGCAGCTTTCCAAAATACTGAGGAAACATTTGTTTTCTGTCCCGATGTGCAGGTTAGTCCTTAAAACAATTCATTCACAATTGTACTAAATGGAAACAGTGTAATTGAAGTTAAAAGTAGGCTTTTTTTCTCTCCAGTCAGTGTGTGAATGAAACCGAGGAAAAGGAGTGCTGGTAAGATTGTAACGTCTTCATAACGGCGTAATCAGCGACGTTTGGCTCGTGTACTGGCTTCGTGCTCAGGCGGTCAGTTTGTAGCGTCTCCTCACAGCCTGTAAAACAAACACACGGGTTAACCTTTTCAAAACGAGAGCTTCCTTTACTGCACCAAGTATGTGATAGTTGTGAGTTAGCATTAGTTCAGACTGGTTTCAAGGCATGTGGTTGCAGGATAATTGCACATCTTACAGCATGAGGATAAATCGGTTTGGCGTGAACTACACGGGAAAGAGGGCCGAATGGACGAGAAAACCACTTGGAGATCTGCACTATAGATACAGAAACTCGGGCCTTCACCTTCACTTTACTCACCCGAACTGCGCGTGTCGTTTGAGGAAAAGGGGCGGAGCTAAACAGAAATACCAACTCAATCTATTTGTCTGCAAGTCAATAAGGAACGGGACTTCTTTTCTTTTTGTGGCATTTCTTATAAATAAAAATAAACTAATAGACAAGGAACAAAATGGTGATTATTTGCTGGAATATTCTAGTATGTTGAGTATCGCTACATATTGCCTATAAATGCATATACCATAAGAATAAAAGTGAATGATTATTTAAAGCATGTGAAGTGAAGCACCTACCCTAAGACCTTCTTTCTTCAAGACACACTGACACTCCTGCTGGCAGCGCTGCTGCTCCGAGTCTGCGCCAAAGCGGCTTCCGTTTCTTCCTCGCTGTCCTCTTCTTCTTTCCCGTCCTCTCCCTCGTCTTCTGTGCCCAAAATCACGCTCTGCCTCACGCTGATGGAAATGACCAGCGCCTGGACGATGCCGTACATCAGTGCGAACTGAGGCAGGTACTCCTGCACCAACCACAGCAGGCCGGCCATGCCGACAGAGGAAACGAGGAACATGGCCATGCCGTGGAGCCACAGCTTCAGCCCGCCCTGGACGCCCAGAACATCCAGGACGAACTTGGCAGGGTGCGAGACCGTCCAAAGGAAGCCGACTACGAACAGGTCAAAAAGGTGGCGAAGGAAATTGAAGCAGATCTCGTAATGCTCTGGGAGAATTTCTCCGGACCACGACTGAGCAAAGAAGCGGAACGTAGATGACCTTTGGGAAAGCGGAAGGGGGGACGGAGGAGGGGTGGCGTAATCGGAAAAATCCCCATCTTTCACGTCAGAATCCCACGATGGGTCGTTCTTCCTCCGACTGGGTCCACTGATCTGGGATGACAATGTTGGCCATAAATAAAATGCGGAACCGATTACGCGGTTCCACCACCGTGGAGGACTTTGTTTAGGAGGCGTCACGAGTCTTTCTGCATTCAGATTTTCTATTTCTAAAGGTTTGAGAAGCTCCTCCTGAGCTTCCCAGTATTCCTCGGTTGAGTGTTTTTGGTCACTTTGGGTTCTCCGTCCACCCCAAACCCAGGAGCTTAACCCCCCCAGACTCCACCTGCTTTTCTCCTGACCCTCAGCTGGAACACTTTCCTCACTTTTGGGTTTACTAGCCCAAGGGCCATACAAGTTTCCTGGGTTGATCCATGACCAAACTCGTCCTAAAACAGGCGGCATGCCTTTTCTTTTCTTTTCTTATCTTATAATGTGTCCAAATGAGCCAATTTAGGTTAAAACCTTATTGCTTAAGCTAGACTTAGAATAACCCTAAACTCATTAAACATCTCTATGATCTGCAAGTTAAATAAGTATCATGCAGAGCTTTCAGTTTAGACTTGAATGCTTTAGTAAACGTGTAAAAATGACGGGCAGTTAAATGAAAGGCGTCGCTCAGCACCACACCTGTGCTTTGTTGTCAATAGTCAAAGAAGAGGCAACCTGATTTAGGACACACCCGCCTCAAACAAACAATACGGCTAGTTAGCTAATGCTTTAAAGATTAAAATGAATAAATATACGTTTCTGGTTAACTTACGTGCAATTCTTCCGATATCTGGACACATAAATAATAATAATTGATCACTTAAAGAGACAATGTTGACGCTATTTTTATCCCTTACAGTCTGGCGTCTTTACCAAGCTAATGCTTGTTTATCAAGCTAATGCTCGCGAGATTATTTAAAATAGTAATTATCTAACTCACTAATTCACTAGCCGGCTATATAACGATGCAAATGAATTCATTATTATTGACAAGTTTTGTTAATATAGCTGCCTGCATCATGTACATTGCCATGTACAGGAGAAAAGCTAAATGAAGCCTAGCAAGCAAAGGCTAGCCCCAATGTTCCCAACTTCACACGAGTGATGATTCATTTCCTATGGAGTCGGATCTTTAACCCGGTTCTTCGAGATGACTCGAATGTGTGAGCCGACTTTATTTTTAATAGCTTTAAAGCAGTGTCGTGTCTCGTGCAATATAATTTACTGCAAACGTTTCGTTGGAAACCTTTTTTTTTCTAACGTCCGTGTTGATTGTTAGCGAGAATGTGAATCTTTTTAATCTCAGACA